>PVHP010049846.1:0-11984 GCA_004024765.1 Zapus hudsonius
GTCACTCTGAGACAACGTGGTGAATTCCAGGTTAGCCTGGGCTACAGCAAGACCCTACCTCGAAAAACCAAAAATAAAATAAAATTAGAATATTGTCCCCAGATGGATATCATAGCCTGATACAGGCGTTTCGGCATGTGTACGCATGTGTGGTGTGTGCATGCATGTCTGTATGCATGTTCATATGTATGTGGGTACACGTGTACGTGCAGATGCAGAAACAATTGTGTGTGTGATAGCCACAAGTTGGCATCGGACATGAAATTGTCAAAAATATGACAAAAGTCATTGTCAAATAAAAGGAAAATTATCTCAGAAGCTACTGAAGAACTCTTCTGGGAACAACATTGCCAGGGGCTCAGGTGATAACAATTATATATAAGGATTCAATACAAGAAGGGGTTGAGGAGATAAGCTCAGTCCATCAAATGCTTTCCATACAAGCATGAGGACCTAAGTTAGGATCGCCTGTAGCCATGTAAAAGCTAGGCAAGGTGGCATATGCCTATAATCCCAGCAATGAGGAGGAAGAGACAGGAGAATTTCTGGGATTTGCTAACCAGCTAGTCTAGACAAATCAGTGAGCTCCGGGTTCAGTGAGACACCTTGTCTCCATACAGTAAATAGAGGAGTGATTGAGGAAAACACTGGACATTACCCTCTGGTTCCCACAGGCATGCATGCATATGTGCACATGCACACACACACACACACACACACACACACACACACACACAAACAAACATAAGCATACATCACACACACAAAGAATGAAAGTCAAAACCAAAATCAAGATAACATCACTTTGTATCCTTGGGTGAATTTAAAACAGGACTCCTGGATCAACAGGTAAGTGTTAAACCTGTGAGTCTGAGTCTAGGAAAAAAAAATGAGACCAGAAGGAATTGAAGCAAACTAAAGTGTCTGTGGTTAATTATTAACATGGGATCATGAGAGAGTTTAATTTTCCTTACTTCACTCTCCATTTTTGCAGAACAATGTGATTGTCTAAGAACTCTGTCCCAGCACCATGCCCAGGTGTGTGAAGGTAAACATTCCCATCAGTCTCCTGCACATCCCTCCTGCTTCAAAGACTGCCCCTCCTCTTGGAATGTCTGTTTCATGTCCATCTCCATCGTTGCTATTCTGTTTCCTTCTCATTTCTTTCATCTCTTTTCAAATAATCATTTCCATTATTCTCCCTTAGGGTTCTTTCAGGAAAATGTGCATCACTGTTGTCTAACAGTAATGGAAAAGGATTAAGTCGATGCCCAGCACAGGGATGGTGTTTGGCATTTGACCATTCCCAGAAACTATAAAACCAGTGCTATACAGCAAATTCCTCCAAATCGAAATATTCCCTCCTGGAGGATGGAGAGGCTTGGGAGACTCAGGAGGTCAAGTGTGGGAGAACTGAAAGTTAAAAGGTCATACACTCACTCCCCAAGACTCCAGGAGCAGCAAATCATTGTTGGGGGGCAGTCTCTGACCAGTGTTGTGTGAGCTGTCCCCCAAGGAAAACAACCGTTGCTCTTAATCAGAAACAACTTTGGGGGGACATGCTGTGATGAGACTTCTCAGTGTTACGGCTATTTGGGGGGTCTCCATGTTCCTGTAAGTAACCCCTCATTGATGCTCTGTTAGTGTGGTAGTTTGAATGTGTGTCTCCCCCATAAATTCAGGTGTTTTATTAAAGCTTGTAACTTCGATTTCCATCTGCCTGGCTGGAAGAGGTGTCACTGGGGGGCAGATCCGGGGGCCCAGACTTAAGTGTCCGGGCAGATCTGATTTCCAGCTCTTTGGCTTGCTTGCTTGGTGTTGGCTTGCTGCAGTTTTCTCTCTGGATGTACAGAAGCAGCTTCTTCTGCCACTAATGGGACTTCCCCCTGGATCTGTAAACTTGAAATAAATTCCTTCTTCCTCTAAACTGTGCCTGATTTGGATGTTCATCCCAGCGACATGGAACTTTCTGCAATAGTCAGTAACCCCAATAAACTCACTGGTTCACCAAAACTGGTTTTTGGTGCTATCAAACCCTGGTCTAAAATCTGTACCCTATCTGGGGTGAATATGTTTGCACTCACATCTCCCCAGGAAAAAAGGTTCAGGCAAAATCAGTCATCCACACAGGCCCATATAGTGTTTTTCTTTTAATTTTATTTATTTGCAAGGAGAGAGAGAGAGAGAGAGAGAGAGAGAGAGAGAATGGATATACCAGGGCCTCCAGCCACTGCAAATGAACTCCAGATAAACTCTGTGCACCTGGCTTTACGTGGGCACATGGGTACTGGGGAACCAAACCCAGGTCTTTAGGCTTTGCAGGCAAGTGCCTTAACCACTAGACCATCTCTCCAGCCTGAGTGTTTTGTTTTTTAACTTCAACATTTATAAACTCAGATTTCTTGACTTTTTGGAAGTGGGGACTGCGAAAGGCTTGCTGGGGGCTTAGAGAGCTTTCTTCTGCCCAGTGGTTCTCCTCCATCAGCTGTCTTGTAGCAACAATGTACAGGCTGTGGCCCCTGGCAGAGTGATACATTAGAAGCCACAGCTGGCCCAGAACACCTACCTCCCCTCAGAGCTTTCCTCAGAAAAAAAAAAAAGCTTATTAAATTCTTAGATATCAAAAAAAAAACACAAATAAATTTAGGTGCCTTTCGCTATTTCAATCACAGAGCCTCCTATGTTCTTAGTAGTGAACTTGGGGAATCCTGGTGCCAGAAGTGGAAGAAAGGACCAGGGGAGAAATACACTGAAGAAAAACTTCGCCTAGTTTCCAGTCTGACCAGTGACAAACTATGCATCCAGGACAGATCTCACCATTGTTTCACGTGCAAACACCAGCTCTTGTCACTCAATGGTGGACATGCCCACATAACCTGCCCATTCCTACGGCTTCTCTCAGGACCTTACTACAGGAAGCTATACAACATGGATGAGGAGGGAAAAGCCTTTTATATCTCTTGCCTGGTACAAGCATTCTCCCTCCACCTACAATATACTCTGAAAGAAAAGGCACTGAAGAAAGTCAGAAATGCAAGCAAGAAATATTTGCCTTTGGAAAAACACACAAACACCCCTCACAGACTCAGGCATAGCTGAGTGTAAGAAATCATACAGATAGGGAGAAGAAAGCTACATTTCATGAAGCAATTAATAAACCCCAAGTAGTCTGCCTCTCATAAACCCAGTTAATCTACCCCGCCCCATCCCCAAGAGATGGATAGCACCAGCTTCATTTTCTACATGAACACTGGCTCAGAAACTTGAAGTCATGGCTCAAGAGACAGGGGTGGGTGGGATCTAAACCCAAAGTGATTCAACTGGAAAACCCATGTACTTCCAAAGAGACTGAAGAACAGACATGTAAAAGATAAATACACCATGACGGATGAGGCTCCTGTATAGATATATCTTTCCCCCAAATCACATAATCTCTAAAAGGCTCCACTGTCCAGGGCTGGGTCTAAGATAAGAGATGGCTGTGCTGCTCAACCCACAGAAGTGAGCTCCCCATCCTGACCTTAATCCTTCCAACAGGAGCTCTTATCTGTGCACGTTAGACTGAGGCTTTGACCAGCCACCGAGGTCTTACCTCAATCACACTGCAGTTCCTCTGGTAAGCCTTTCTCTTACCAGCTGAATATTTTATACATGAAGTAATGGAACAGAGAGCTGGGGGTGGTGTGTGTTCCCATTTAAATTTATAGCTTGCTGCTTGAAGAATCCCGGGGCTCTAACGAAGGTGGTGATTACACTGTCCATCAATTAGCTTACATTCAGCACAGCATTCACCGCCCCTTCCCACTCCCTGTTAACAAAGAGTGTTTCAGTCAACACAGACACACATGCAGATTTTTTCTTGCTGGCGCTAGAACGCATGTCACCCAGATGTGCCCGCACAATATGATCATTGTATCGGAAAAAATACCAGAAATACACTCTACACGAGTAACTGCTATGGCAGAGACCAACTTTCATTACAGTAGTACTTTTTTTCACCATCCTCTCCTGGAATTAATGCCAATTAATTCATGTTGCTATGTAACATTCTATTCATCAGAAATTTGTGAGCTAGGGAATCTTCCTAAAGGACATCACTTTTATTGAATTGCCATTTTTTCTCTTTTTTAAGTTTAATATTATTTTATTTATTTGCAAGAAGAGAGAGAGAGAAAAGAGAGAGAGAGAGAGAGAGAGAGAGAAAATAGCCACACCAGGACCTCCAGCCACTGCGAATGAACTCCAGATGCATGAGTCACTTTGTGCATCTGGCTTTACATGGATCCTGGGGAATTGAACCAGGTCGTTAGGCTTTCCAAACCAGCACCTTAATCGCTAAGTCATTTCTCCAGTCACTGGAATTGTCATTTCTAATTGTAGAAACCCTTAGTGTATGTTTTAGATGACTGTGATGATGAACACGGGGCAGACGTGGTAGAAACATTTATTCATTTTTTGATCTGAAATTTGAATTTCACTGGCAATTCTATGTAGACGGAGAAGGAAGTGGGGTGAGATGTTCCAGACACCTGCAAGCTGATACAACAGTCCAGTCTACTTGAACAATGAGCAGCCCGACTCTACTTTATGCAGTGTGATCATTTCAGAGACAGAAAGGGGGAAATGGGAAGAATTAATGAACATATCTCAATTGCCACAAGTTACTGAGTGTTTCCAAGGAAGGGTGGACCTCTCAGGAGGTTCTAAAATCATCAGTCTTGCACAAGACCCAACAAAGAATACTGGTAATACTGCAATTAAGGGAAATACTCTTCAAAATGAATAAGGAAGATTCAAGCCATTCAAATAACTTTTACAATTATTCCATAGCATTTTTCATTTTTAAGTAAAATCTGGTATGATCTTATAATTCCTCTTTAATATGCTTTTTTCTATAGGGTCTTCACTCTAGCCCAGGCTAACCTGGAATGCACTCTGCAGTCTCAGGCTGGCCTCAAACTCATGGCGATCCTCCTACCTCAGCCTTCCAAGTGCAGGAATTAAAGGCTTATGCCACCATGCTGGGTTTATAATCCCTACCTAATATGTCCTCCAACCCATGAAAGATAATCACCTTAAGTAAGTTATCTACAAGGTTATTGATAGGTATCAAATATCTAGCATGAATCTCTGAATCCAAGATAGTGTGCAACTAAAACGTGAGACTAAGAGACAAAAAATAACTAAAATAACTGCAAACACATGAAGTGTTGCATAAGATCTAAGTATTGGGCTGGAGAAATGGCTCAGTGAGTAAAGTGTTTGACTTGAAAGCATAAGGGTCTGAATTAGGTCCCCAAAACACATGCAAAATGCCAGGCAAGGTGGCACCATGCTTGAATTCCAGTGTTGGTGAGGCACAGATGAGAGGGGACCTGGGACTCACTGGTCAGCCAGTCTAGCCCATGTGGTGATCTCCAGGCCAAAGAGAAGCCTTGTCTTGGAAAAAGGAGTGGACAGAGCCCGAGGAACAACATGGGAAGTTAGCCTATGGTCTCCACATGCACACATACAAAAAAAAAAAAACATTAAGGATCAGGTGGGAATAGAAACGAGACAAAACTTCACCAAGTTAAAATCTTACATTAGCCTTAAATAAAGATATGACTTCAGGGCTGGTGAGATGGCTCAGCCACTAGGGCGTTTGCTTGCAAAGCCTAACAACCCAGGTTCCCAGTACCCATGAAAAGGTAGATGCACAATGGCACATGGATCTGGAGTTTGTTTGCCACAGCTAGAGATCCTGGTATACCCATTCTCTCTCTCTCTCTCTCTCTCTCTCTCTCTCTCTCTCTCTCTCTCCCTCCCTCCCTCCCTCCCTCTTTCTCTCTCTTCTTTATCTCTCTCCTTGCAAACAAATAAATAAAAATATTTTTAAAAGTATGACTTCAGGATAAACTCAGCCCTCAACATCTGCCTGGAATTGGCCTAGGAGCCCTGTGGATACCAAAATTCACCCATGCTTAAGAGCCTTATATAAAATGATATTGTATTTAGATGTGATCTATACAACCCTCATGTATATTTCAAATCATCTCTAGATTACCTAGAATACCCAATCCAGTGCAAGAGCTATAGAAGGAGATGTTATACTGTATGATTTAGGGAATAATAACAAAAAAAGCTGACATGTTTATTTAGTACAGGATCAATTTTCTTTTCATATTTTCCATCGTGGGTTGGTTGAATTCACAGGTATAGAACTTGTTCGTATGAGGGGCTATCTGTATGGTCAGTGAAGACATATACTCGATACTGACTAGCAAAGAAAGGAGTAAAATGACACTGAGGTCCAAAAGGCAGTCAGTAAGTGGGCTAAGTGGAGAGTTGGATACTAGAGAAAGTTGGAGAAGTTTATAATCGTATTATGAAGGAATTTTAATGTTTTAGTAATGTATTTTATCAATAAAAGGCCTTGAAGGTTTTTAAGAGCAAGAACAGCCATATGATTTTTAGAAAGAAGACCACAGAAAATGATGCAAGATCTAGCCTACAGACAATGGAGATCAAGGTCCTCACTTCAGGTAATAGCGATGGCCCTCAAGCCATATTTATGCCAAAGAGGCAGCAAGTGACGGAGAAGTGCAGCAGTGAGAGAATGAACGGGAGAAAGGAAGGTTGGTGCAGTTGGTGCAGACAGTTTGGACAAGAAGGGGGGGTTTCAAGGAGTCAAAGCTCAAGGAGCAGAAGTGGGGTCAGCAGTGAAGCAGATCAGCAGTGAGGGCAAAGGTGTGGCCCACCTCCCCTAAAGAGAAATGAACAGAAGTAGTTTTGCTCTCAGCATATAACAGAAAGGGAAAATCCTAGAACCAGACAAATGAAGGAACCAGAAAGCCACAAAGGAAAGCAAATGGGAAACATCTGTAACTGTTGATGAAACTTCCCATTCTAGGGACCCAGAAGGTGTCTTGGAACCTGAAATATGGACACAGAGCTCATAGGTGGGGGCAAGGGGATGGGGGGGGATGAGTTAGAGGGAGCTAAGATGCCACAAAAACAAAAGACTTTTTAAAAGATCAGTGCTGTAGAAAAGAGAAAATAAATATATTCTCCTATAAGGAAATATGATACAGAGGTTTATCGGTGTCAGCTTTGCCCTGGTTAGGAAGACAAAGCCACTCTGTCACTTAGCCAGACAAAACCCAAGGCAGGGACTGAGATGTTTCAGCAGTTAAAGGCACCTGCTTCCAAGCCTGTCAGCCTGAGTTGAACTCCCAAACACCCACAGTCAGATGCTAAGTGGCATATGCAGATAGTCATGGGAGATAGAGCCAGGAGAATTCAAATCTCACAGGCCAACCAGACTGGAGCACACAAAGTGAAAAAAAAAAAAACAAGGGAGACCCTGTCTCAAACAAAGTAGAAGGAGAGGACGGACACCCTGAAATTGTTCTCATGTCTCCGTATGTAACCATGGCATTCAGATGCCCATACACAAAAATAATAATTAATAGTAATAATAATAACAACACAATTTCAAGGCAAATCCATCATGGGAAAAGCCTAATATTAATACTGTTTATGAAAATGTCAAATTTTACTAGGTACCTGTGGTAGTTTGAATGGATGTCGCCCAATAGATTTAGGGGTTTTGTTAAAACTTGCTTCCAGCCTCTTGGGTGGATCCTAGGCTCCATCACTAAGGTATTATTGGGGGTGGATCTGGAATTCCAGCCTAAGGTATGCTGAGTCACCTACTGTTTGCTTTTGTGTGTGGTGCTGGTGATGGCTCTCTCTCTCTCTCTCTCTCTCTCTCTCTCTCTCTCTCTCTCTCTCTCTCTCTCTCTATCTATCTCTCTTTCTCTCTCTCTCTTTGCTTGGACCTGTGAAAGGGACCTAGACTCTTTCACCATTATGGAACTTCCCCTGGATCTGTAAACTTCAAATAAATCCCTTCTTCCTCCTATAAACTGTGCCTAGTTTGGAGGTTCATCCCAGCAGCATGAGCTGTCTATAACAGTACACAATATCTTTATTTCCAGAACCTTCCTTCCACTCCGCAGTCCCTATCACCAAGAAATTTTCAACTCAGTGCTGTTACCATGTGAGTTTATGGCTCACAGTTACCGTGATCTTCACGGTAAAAATTCTGAATGTTATCCTAATTTGATAGCATATTAGGGTTCAGGGCAGAAGGACATGTAAAGAACATGTGCCAAACAGTCAAATGTCAGCTCTCAATTCAAAGTTATAACTAAAGAAACAAATTATGTCTCAAAAAGTGTTATTATAAATGTTAAACACAAAATAAGCAAAATTGAAAAAGAACCAAATTGGTTTACAGAAATTAAAATATAAAATGGAATTGTTGATGTTAAAATATAATAGATGCTTTAAAAATAAAATTAGATAAAATATGAAAGAGCATTAATAAGGTGGAAAAATGGAAATTTTAAAAGTATATAGAATATACAAATAAGGACTATGAAGTATCTAATGGAAAATGATAATAAGATTAAGCATAACATATCTTCTTGGAGTTCCAGAAAGGATAATACTTTCAAATATAATGACCCCAAAACATCCATGATGAAAAACCACAACTATTCAGGTTTAGGAAAAGAAAAATCCCTCCTCACATTTTTTATTGATACCTAAACATACCATATCAAGACAACAGATCACCAAGGATAAAGGATAATTCTAAAAGTAGCCAGAAAAAGAATTACTTCCAAAACACAAATTCAAATGTCACTCACAGAGAAATTAACATTGAAACACACACCTCTCAAAGTTCAAGTTACAATTTCATAGCCATCTAAGTCTTTACTCAAGCATGAAGTAAAAAACAAACCTATATTTTCCAAAAAACAAAAATTTTAGAGGTACAATGAAAATACTATACAATGATAAACATTTATAGGAAGTTATTTTAATAAGGGAAGAGAGTTATTAAGTTTATCGTGTACACAGAATTGTAGATTGCAAGATTGTCTTTACAAGTAGAAGTGAATTAAAACAAAACTCACAATAATTAAAAATAAAAAGCCATAGACACTAGACTTAATTCTTATAGATGCTATTTACATGTAGATTTCAAACTTCTAATGAAAATTAGTATATTTGGAAAATACTGTTGAGGAAGATATGGAGCAAGAAGAAGTCTTATGTGTTGCTGATTAGAGTTCAGTTATCTGAAGAGTAAATGATAACCACCAGTAAATTGCACAAGGCTTAATTCGTACAATTAATTCCACAATTCTGCTCCTATGTATAGATCCTTAAAATCTCTTGCAGGCCTACACAAGTAGGGGCAATTATAGTAACATTATTTGAAACAAGAAAAATTACTTTCTCTTGAACATGAATGAGGAGCTCTCTCTAAATCACTTGCTAAAAAGCTTCCAGGATGAAGGGCCACATCCTAAATGAGGTTACGCTCTCTTAATCCTTCAGGCCACTGTGCGTGCTGTGTTCTCAACAACTGCAAACAGCTTACTTTACCCTCAGACTGCTTGAAATCAAAGCAAACTGACTAGACTCAAAGCCAACAAGAACTTGGGTGGTAAAAGGTGACAGAAAAGGGGACAGAATATCCCACTGGATAAGCTTAGCTGGAAGAGGCCAGTTCAACAGTGTATCTCTATGTCCTTGAACTTAACACATACTGAGTCCACCTTGGGCAATTTTCCTGCCAGTGAGTCCCTGCTTGTACCAAGTCTTAATGCTCATATCTGTCCTGAACCCCTTGGCAAGAAAATGGAATAATTTAATAAATATCCTTCTCTGCCTTGTTTTAGTCCAATTCTTTTGTTAAAAAAAAAAAGACAGGAACTCTTCCTGAACCCCCAAACTCCATTATACCTCTAGTGGGAGTGTTCTCAATTTGCTATCCCCTTTGAGAAAACAGATATTTGACTCAATTTCCCTTTTTAATCCCCATTCTGCAAATATGCATAGATAAAAATTTAAATTGTAGAGTTAGTCAGGAGCTCTTTGTGAAGGTCTCTGATACCTAGGGCTTTTTGCAATTATGTACTGTTTTATAGGGAGATCAGAGATTAGCTTCAGTGTACTGTGTGGCATTGTCCTCCTCTCAGGAACTGACCAGTTTATCCGTGACCCCACAGAGACTACCGACGCCCCTCTGAAGGGGCCCTTCAGGAGAATGTGGGCCTGGGACAGGGGGCATACAATAACCTGATGGGAATACCACCAATTTGTAATGTGTTCATGTATTAAATTCTCAATTAAATTGTTTTTTATAAAAAGGATTAGCTTTCAGAATTATAGCAAGAAACACCCTCTCTGCTTCTCATCATAAAGTGACTTCATGGCTTTCTTCTGCTATATCATTGAAATTCCCCTCCTTTAGACAATGAAATTTTAAGGAAAAATATACAGTTCTAGTTTTACATTAAGAGATATATTTGTTTTACCTCTCTTCACCATCATCTTCTCCACAGCCGTGTCCTGTCTCCTGGAAGAAGGTTCTGGATGTTGGTGTATCATCCCAGCCAGAGAAGATGGAAGGGCTCTAGAAACGGGTTTTCTGGAGCAGGTTATCTGGAAGTGGCTCTCCTGTCCATGGTCATGCCCTCCTCCTGCCTGGCACTGAAAATGTGAGCTGATGAAGGCAAGCACGTGAGCACAGCTTCCTACCAAGGCAGGAGATGCCCACAGGCCACGACTGGGAGCAACTGCTCTGGAAAGCTGTGGTTCAGCCAGTTTAACCAGCTCCAGCCGAGGGAACCCTTGCCTCAGCAGTAAGGACCAGAAGGAGAAGAAAGACATCTACAAGTCAGAGCTCTGCTGAACAGGGACACGAAAGTTCAGCCTTTCTAGAGGCCAGCTCAGCATCTAGGTATGACCTGCCTCTACAATGTCAATGGATTCCTATCACAGCAAGGTGCCTCCATTAAATGATGCATACATCAAACTGGAGAAACTCATTAGCACATCAGCCCAGGTCATATATATATATATTTATGTGTTCATCTGGTTTGCCCAGATGAACACATAAAAACCTCACCTCCAGAATCTGGAAAATTACTACCTGTTTCTTTGCTATGACAATTCACAAAAAAGAGTGTGAATTAGTCAGCCAGATGGGAGGGATCAAGCAGGCTTGATCCACCCTAAAAAATGGTGTTAGGGAGCTGAGATATTTCTGACTAATGCCTGGTCTTTGTGGAGTGAGGCCAGTATGTTGCACAAGCAGACAAAATTGTAAATAGTCAAGATGGACCTGACCATGCATTTCAAACTGTTCCTAACTATTGACAAGGAAATATTTCATAGTTTTAGACCTTTATCAAGTCAAGATAATCTAGTGAGAAATCTAACTGCTGAGGAACGAGATTCCTGGCTTGCAACAATACTTGGTCCAGTCATTTATAGCAGTAAATAAATGTTATGAAAGTTCATGTAGAAACCATTATCTAAATAGCTAAATATGAAAGGCTTGCATTATGGCCAGGCGCACATTCCTGGCAGAGGAAACACAAGTTTGCTCACAGTGTCTTTTTTTAGATTACTTTGAGGAAGAATGCCATCCCTGAAATACTACAAACCACAGCAAGTTTCATCTTTCTCTCTTTTTTTTCTCTTCTTGATGGAATGAAAAATGACATCAGTTTACATGTCATCTGAGAGGAAAGGAATTTGTTTTGTTGAAAACCATCCAAAACTCCCTCTCTTTAGAAGGCTTTGTTACTGAAACAAACTTTATCATTGTTAATTGTCTGGACATTTATGCATCGGTAGCTAAATGAAAGTTTGTTTTAATAACAAGTCTGCACATTTATACATATTTTATTGACCTAGTAATTTTACCAATGTTATACGCCCATGAAATCTTAAGGACATGCTAAGATTTAAGGCTCAATTATCCTAAACTCAGTAGGAAAGTGTGACAAAGAAGAAAAAAATTAAAGCTATAGAAGTTGCATCTATGAGATTATTACTCACTCCAAACCATCCCCTGGACTGGATCTTTCTCTCCTTCCTCTGTTTCCCAAATTAATGAAGTTCTAGCCATTTCT
>PVHP010049847.1:0-2500 GCA_004024765.1 Zapus hudsonius
AAAAAAATTCCAGATGCATGTGCCACTTTGAGCATCTGGATCTGGCTCACATGGGTCCTGGGGAATTGAACCTAGATCCTTAGGTTCTGGAGGCAAGCACCTTAACTGTTCAGACATCTCTGCAGCCCATCTTATTTTTTAATGTTTTTATTGGCTTAAAATTATATATATTAACACAACAATATGCTCAGTTTCATAGGTTCTTAGATAAAGCCATTGAATCCATGATGACATTCCCTCTTATGCATTAGTTATTCTCCCCCCCATGACTCTTACATTCTTTCCACCCCCTCTTCCACAAATTTCCTTGAGTCATGGTGGGTGAGTTTAAATTTTGCATAGTTATTAGGTTTTTAAGAGTCTGTAAATTTGTGTTTTGGACAATTTTGGGCACCCTTGGTGCCTCTCTCCATTATCCTTCCCTAAATTATCTGCCTTGTTGTGGGAATAGCTCTTTTGCTCATCATCCCATTTCCTTGGAAGTTGCATCAGGGCTCTAAATGGTGAGTTTGAGGTGGATCGTTTCCTGCTTGGGTGTCCCCCATCAAATCAGGTCCCTTTGGTGGAGTTTGGTTGTCCCCGGTTCTAGTTGCTTTCTGAAAAATATAAACAGAGTCTCCAGCGGGGAGTGAGATCGTTATTGGTCAATTGAGACAAGTATTGCTAGGTTGGTGAGCATTTGGCGGGTGTAGCCTTTCTGAGGACTTTCCCAAGTAGATGGGGTTCTTGGTCCCCATTCAAGGTTGCCTTGGGTTCCCTGCCTTTGATCGGATCTCAAAGCCAATTAGCCAGCTGTTGATTACCCACCTAGGTTGGGCGCTACTATTGCACAGATGAGCACTTCTTGACTTGCTTGTCTGTGCCATGCAGCAGTGTGTTCTGAACTCTCAGTCCCATCTTATTTTTGATTCTACTAATACTGATACTGTTAACTCCTTTATAGGAAGGACAGGATGGGGGATGGGAGGAGGACAAAACCACTTCAGTTTTCCCATGTCCCCTTTTAAGTTTTTGTCCACATACAAAATGCCCATTATGGTTCTAATCAGAGTGGTTTTGTGTGGTTTGGGGTATCCTTTCTTCACATGTGACAACTAAACCATGACATATCACTACAAATTCTTCAAAACAATCAGCAATGTGATCCACTATAGTTTACTTAAGAATTTTCATTTATTGAAAACTTAGGTTTTGTCTTTTTGTTTCTTTAGTGTATACAGACATTTTAATGTTCACATATACAGTTATTCCTGGGCACATATATGTTTACATGTGGAGTTACAATGTTCTTCTGGAGATAGTCTCTGATGGAGAGCAATGACAATTTAATTTTTTTTCTTCTTAAATTTTATTCCATTTCGTTTTAGAATGGGTTATCCCAATTTTGGCTCATCATAGAGCTATTATTTAACAAGCCCTGAATTATTTAACAAGTACCAAAGAATAAATGTGAGATGGAAATCTATTTAATTTCTTCATTCATGTCTTTATTTTTAGCACAATGTCTGAGAGGCAGGATCTTCTTATATCATTTCTAAATATGAGTGAAAATCTGGGATATCTTATTGATTTCTCACAGAAATTATACATAGGAAGAAGTATTCTAGATATATACCTAAAGTACAAACCCCTAATTAAGGAAAGGAAATAATGTAGTATTTGGAGGAGACATGGAATATGTTTTTCACAACATACCTACCCATTCTGAATGCAGCCGCAATGCTGCTGAGTCCTTTGGAGGCTCTCATGATGTTCTTTCTGTTGTTTGCTAATGCTTATTAGTTCAAATTCCAAAAAGGTTTGTAAGCTTCCATTTCTGTTTCCATTCATTTCGCCAGCAGTAGACCACATGCTGCGGGTTGGTGGGGAGGAGGCAGATAGACTGGAGAAAATCTAAAACTTGGAAACCCACGGTCTGGGTTTGAGTTCTGGCTCTAGCATGTATTGGCTTTAATGCCTTGGGAATTTCACATACCTTCCAACTTCTCATCTGTGAAACCAGGATAATAATATCGCTTCTCCAGCTACTGCGTTGGGTGACTTTGTGTGGGAAAATCCAACTAAGTGAACTGGAGCAATATCTCAGTGGTAGAGTGAACTTGGGCCCGGAATACACAAAGCCCAGTATTTAATCTCCAGCATTGCAAAAATAAGAAAACTGTAAAGTTTTTGAAAATATTAAGCAAAGGTTTGAGGGAACTTTTATAATTTTCTTGGGAAGTGCCAAAAGAATGGAATATGTATGCCTGTGTACATGGATGCAAATGAGGAAATTCTACAACAAAGATCTAGACTATGCCATGATGGAAAGGAAAGTTTCCTACAGAATTTCGGGATGTTTCTTGCACTCATAATTTTTTTTCTGTTTTGTCTGATGTAATGATTGAACCCAGGGCTGCCTATATGTCAAGTATTAGCTGTTCCACTGAGTTGTACCTCCATCCAGTCCTAGAGGCTTGAAATCAAGAAACCTCAGGCTTTGAAAACAGGGGACATTCAA
>PVHP010049847.1:7500-11554 GCA_004024765.1 Zapus hudsonius
GAAACATTAATTTGATTTTAAAGAAATACTAGCTCTGATATTCCATCTCACTCCTGTCAGAATGGCTACCATCAAGAAAACAAATGACAATAAATGCTGGTGAGGATGTGGAAAAATAGGAATCCTTCTAGACTTGGTTGGAATGTAAACTGGTACAGACATTGTGGAAAGCAGTGTGGAGGTTCCTGAGAGCTGAAAATAGATTTACCATATGACCCAGCTATACCACTCCTTGGCATACATCCTAATGATTATAGTCACTACCCCGGAGATACTTGCTCTTCCATGTTTATTACGGCTCTATTTACAATAGCTAGGAAATGGAACCAGCCTAGATGTCCCTCACCTGATGAATGGATGATGAAGATGTGGTTTACTTATACAACGGAGTACTATTCAGCTCTAAAGTAAAATGAAATTATGAAAATTTCAGGGAAATGGATGCATCTGGAAAGGATCATACTAAGTGAGGTGACTCAGGCACAGAAATTCAAGCGTCACATGTTCTCCTTCATATAGTGACACACCCAGTAACCATAGATTGTTACTAGGAAAACTTCAGTGTCAGGCATGGTATACCTTCCAGTGAGTTGTTGGCCCAGGGAGGTTCCTGAGGCCCCCAAAACATTACAGGCCATTGCCAAGGCTCTTGGTTGCCCACCAGAATTAGATGGTAAGACCCTACTGCTGAAGACCATATATGCTTGGGTTGCAGATCACTGAGAAATCAAGCTGAAGCTGAGCTGGAAACTTCCTCCCTGTTAACCTGCTGACAGAAAGCTGGAAAAAGCTATGGCTGCATGCAGCCCTATGGGAGAGAGAAGTCATCAATGGTGGTGAACAGCAGTGGACCTTGCAAGCCTTAAGACTGGCCAGCCAGGCCAAATGTGCCAAGTGGGGCAATAGTGGCTCGTCTGTTGTGGGGGAAACCAACTGCTCTCTAATTGCACTAGAGGTCTGCTCCACGGGAATGCGTACATGACTGGTAATGAAGATCTAGTAACAAGCCTATAGTTGTGGAAGTCTTGAGCCCTAAAGGGCAACACCTGCTGTTGTCTGGCTAAATGCATATATTATGCCAACCAAACTGCCTTACAAGCACTTTTTTAAAAATAGGCATGCCAAAATAATATTGCTACTCTCAATCCTGGCATGAGAAGCTTCTCTTTTTCATATGGTGGTCACCACTGGTTTAATGCAAAAGACACCATAGTGCTGAGAAGAAATGACAGTGGAGTGTTCAGCACTGGGACATCTCTATCACACTTCCCGAGGCTCAGGGCCTATTGTGGAAGAGGTGGTGGAAAGATTGTCAGAGCCAAAGGAAGGGTAGGGCTGCTTACAACACAAATTTCCAGACACAAAATGGCCTTGATATTCATGACTTCACAGTGCCTGATAATAGCTACACAAAATGGGAGGAAAAGATGATGACACCGAAACAAATCAGAGAATAATTGAGAGGGGGAAGAGAAGGAGGTTGGGTGGGGGAAGGGAATCATAATGATTTATGTTCTATAATTATGGAAGCTATCAATAAAATTTTTCAAAAAAGAAATAATAGCTACAAATGAAGACTTTCTTTTGCATATGATAATGAATTTATCAATAATTAAAATAAAAACAATTTCATTGCAACTATGCACTGAGAAAAGCATAGTCAATCATTTTGAACTTGGGTCTTTATTTCAAGAAATTGATGGAAAAATATTGTCTCTAAATATTGATGGTAAGAGAGAAATACATGGAGATGATCATTTCTAGCACATAATAAAAATTTTCATGAGTCACGTTGAAAATTGCGAGACATTATGCAACATAATATGATGATACCGTGAAAGGCAAACATTTATTCAGCACTGTTTTAGGTGCTAGGATTATATAAAACAAAAAATAATATTTTGGTTAGAGCAAGGCTTTCTGAGCTGGGAGCATTCAGGTAAAGACTTGACTTTTGTCCAGAGTGTCCTGCATGAAAGGTCTGGGGAAGCGTGTAGCAGGAAAACGGACAATGGTGAAGACACCCAGCCCTCTCCAAGAGGGAGTGAGAGACCTGAATCACGGAGACCAGATACTTAGGAAATTAGTTGTAGAAGAGGAAAAGTGTTCTATTTGCATATATTCCATGAGGACAACCAAGAAGAATTATTGATTGGGCCTGAAATATACTAAAATACTACCAAAGCAATAACTGTTTGTTGATTCCTTACCATTTACACAATATTATTTCCCTTCTGTGATGGCTATTGAACCAAAGGCCTTTGGCATGTTAAGCAAGGGATCTACTACTGAGCTATATCCCGAGCCCTTGGTTTTCTGAGAGAGTCTCTCCATGTAACCCAGGCTGGCCTTGAATTGTTGGTACTCCTGCATTCACCAAATGCTGGGATTAAAGGCATGTGTCACTAAGCCAGGCTTAATTTTCTTTTTAATCTCTACAAAAATACTGGCAGTGTGATAGCATTCCTGCTCCCACTGATCGGAGAGATACAGAGTTTAGAAAGCTTACTCAAGGTTACACAGGTCGATAAAAAGACGGGAGCTGGGTCTAATGGTAGGTACCAGCAATCCCCTTTATGCAGTAGGCAGTAACAGGGGGATAGAACGTTTAAGGCCTGGCAGTTTCAATGCCATTCTTGTCAACTTAGATCTTGTCTCAAAAGAACAACAATTTAACGATGGATTTGGGTAATTGGTGGTAAAGCACTTGTCTAGCCTGTGTGAAGCCCTAGGTTCCATCCCCAATACTGTGAAATAAATAATCTACCAGTCCCTCAGAGCTGTGTTATGCCATGCACTCGCCCAAGACTTCATCCTTGGGACAAAACTTGCTTTCCCATTTTCCCAATGATAAACCAGCAGTTAAACCTTCTTATATTATGTGTGTCCTGCCTCTTCTCTTTTGAATAGTTGAATTTGGTCATGAAGATAGCATGCTGTATGCATCTAATGTGCTTAGAATTTGGCCTGTGCAAACACAACACTGTGAGGAGGAATGCAAGTGCTGAGGCTTGCACGTGCAGTCCAACCACAGCAAATAGGATGGATGCCACTTAACTTTGACCAATTACTCACATATGTCTTGAACATGAAAACTATTTGTTAGCTTCCTTCAATTTTCCATGGAACTGTGCAGGGTTCTGGGTCACTTCAGAGTAGGTGGTTGCTTTCCAAACAAAGCCATTTCTGTTTGTACATGAATGGTGTGATTGGGAGGAGGGAGAGAAGGAACACAGAGGGGTGAGGGAAATGATAGATGGATTAGAATTTGGCCCATGGGCTATGACATCATCTCAGTAAAACGTGTCACATCAAGAGGAAGTATTGCACAAAGAGCACATGGTTTGAGTCAAACACACCCAGGCAGACTACAGTTCTGATATTAACTAATCTATGACCACAGGCAGGTCATTTTATCTCTTTGGATATTAATAACTACCATATATATTTACAGGAGATTACACATTGATGAGTATGAAGATGTGATTCATACTCCATGCTCAATAAGTTATATAAAATAATCAGCATTAAGTTCCCCTTGTAATCCTTCTAACCCCTAAAAGTTTTATTGCTATTTATCTTTTGAGTAGGTAATATCTGTCCAGCATAAAAGGAGCACAGTAAAACAATGAGCTTTTATTTCTCCCTTGTATCTCTGAAATATGTATTTCCTTCAAGTGTGGATCATGTTTGAATATTCTTTTTTTAATGTTTATTGTCCATAATGAGTTACATTATTTAGTGGGCAAACCATGCGTTGTTATCCCGAATTCCCCACTTCCCCCCCTCCCCATCCCTGATCAGTTGTATATCCTCCTTCGTGGGCTGTCTGTGTTAGTCCTTGTGGCAAGGGAGCCTGTATATCTTAGTACTCATCCCGGTCTTCCTGGCCCAAGTGTGTTGTTACTGATGGGTGCCATGCCTCCGGACAGTCTCCCCCACCATGGCTCTCACAATCTTTCCGCCCCCTCTTCCGCTCAGTTCCCTGAGTCGTGGTGGGTGAGTAATAAGGCTGCTTTAATGTTGCGAGCTTAGAGGTCCTTGTGTCGAAAAT
>PVHP010049848.1:0-12029 GCA_004024765.1 Zapus hudsonius
TTTTTTTTTTTTTTTTTAGGCGACTGAGTCAAAGACCAACACCAGAAGAACTAGAACAACGAAATATACTACAACGTGAGTCCAGCTATAGAAATGACGACCACCTGTTCTTTGTATGTTCTTGATTGTTAATGTACATAAAAAAGAAAGGAAGTATTTGTCATGGGACCAAGGAGAGTGTTTCCAAAGAATTCCAAAAAAGAGTATTCCAAAGAATAATCTTCCTTTGGAAGATGCCATCATGTTTAGTGTACACTAGAAAGTGGGTTTTGTTGTTGTTGTTGTTTGTTTGTGTTTTCTTTTATATATTTGCACAGTATCCTGGATCTACCCTGTGCATTTGGGAGAATTTGACAGTGTGTGGAGATATGGCCCACCTTTTTCTCTGTATTCAGGGAACTAAGGTAGTAGTTGTGGTGATGGTGAAACATCCTTGTTCCTAGTGGTTCCCTAATTAAAAGTTTTACTGCTGCTTTCATTCCTTGACATTTTTGCCTTTATAGCCACCAAACAGGGCCATGTATTTTTTTTTGTTTTGTTTTGTTTTGTTTTCGAGGTAAGGTCTCGCTCTAGTCCAGGCTGACCTGGAATTCACTATGTAGTCTCAGGGTGGCCTTGAACTCACATCGATCCTCCTACCTCTGCCTCCCGAGTGCTGGGATTAAAGGCGTGTGCCACCACGCCCGGCAGGGCCATGTATTTAACTTGCTGTGTACATAATTATCTCTCTGAGACAGCATTTTTAAAAATATTTTTATTTATTTGCAAGCAGAGAGAAAAGAAAGACACACAAAGAGAGAATGGGCACGCCAGGGCCTCTAGCCACTGCAAATGAATTCCAGATGCATGTGCCACTTTGTGCATCTGGTTTTATGTGGGTACTGAGCAATTTAACCCAGCTCGTTTGGCTTTGCAGGGAAGCACCTTAACTGATAAGTCATTTCTCCAGCCCCTGAGACAGCATTATTAATTTAGTACAGATTTGATTTGTTTTATCAGCGGGTTTGTTTGGTTGGTTTTTCTTTCTTTTTTTGTTTGTTTGTTTTATTTGTTTGTTTGTTTTGTGGTGCTGAGGACTGAACCCAGGGCCTTGTGCTTGCTAGGCAAGCGCTCATCCACTGAACTAGTCCAGGTTCAATTCCCTTGTACCCATGTGAATGCCAGATGCACAATGTGGTGCATGTGTCTGGAGTTAGTTTGCAGTAGCAAAAGGCCCTATCTATATCTATCTATCTAATGTGTATATGTGTGTGTATATATATATATATTATACAAATTAATATACATATATATTAAATGTTTAAAGAAAGGCATGGAAAAAAATCAGTGGAGAGATGGGATAGGGTCTCTTTTTCACTGGAGAGGTTTAGATTGTTAGGTTACTTACAAACATGCTACCTGACCAATCCATTGCCTGCTCTCTCAGTGCTATTGAGATATATACAACTTAGTCACCTGGGGAATTTTGAAATATAAGAACCTTTATAGGCCGGGTGTGGTGGCGCACGCCTTTAATCCTAGCACTCTGGAGGCAGATGTAGGAAAAAAAAAAAAGAACCTTTATAGATACATCCCTTAAAACTTGATATATTGGTCATTTCTCCTCCTCTTTCCTTCCTCCCTCACCCCAAGATAGGGTTTCACTCTAGTCCAGGCTGACCTGAAATTCACCATATAGTCTCAGGGTGACCTCAAACTCATGGTGATCCTCCTACCTCTGCCTCCCAAGTGCTTGGATTAAAGATGTGGGCCACCATACTCACCTTTTGGTTATTCTTAGCAGTTTCTCTTGTAAACTTTCTTAAAGGGCACACACTAAATATTTCTAGCTTTGTAGATCAGTGAGCAAATGGAGATGTGCAGGTAGCTTTTATAACTTTAAAAATGTGAAGAACAAGCTGGGCGTGGTGGCACATGCCTTTAATCCCAGCACTCAGGAAGCAGAGGTAGGAGGATCACCATGATTTCAAGGCCACCCTGAGACTACATAGTGAATTCCAGGTCAGCCTGGACAAGAGCGAGACCCTACTTCGAAAAACAACAACAACAAAAAAAAAATGTGAAGAACATTAAACTCATGGGCAGTAGAGCATAGTTGTTGACCGTTGCTCTTCGTTATTTGACTATACTAGTTGACAAGAAAAAAAAAATATATATATATATATATATATAGTTTTGTTTTTTCGAGGTAGGTTCTCACTCTAGCCCAGGCTGACCTGGAATTCACTATGTAATCTCAGGGTGGCCTTGAAATCACAGCAATCCTCCTATCTCTGCCTCCCGAGTGCTGGGATTAAAGGTATGTGTCACCACACCCAGCAAGAAAATTTTTTTGATTAACCATCCTCAAAGGTAGTATTTTATTCTGGATTTGACCTATAAGAAATATCTGTGCTGGGCTGGAGAGATGGCCCAGTGGTTAAGGCACTTGCCTCCAGTGTCTAATGCCCTGGGTTCAATTCCCCAGGACCCACATAGGCCAGACCCACAAGGTGGTGGCCCTGGTGCTCGCTCGCTCACGTTCTCTCTCTCTCTCTCTCTCTCTCTCTGCTTGAAAATGAATAAACAAAATATTAAAAAAAGAAATATCTGTGTTATGAAATGTTTGATATACACCTTGTATTTTGAAGTAATATCCTTTGTCTCTGACTGTCAACTATAGCTAAAAATGAAGCTGATCGCCAGGCTGAGAAACGAGAGATTAAACGTCGGCTCACCAGGAAGGTACTAATATAGCTTGCATTTGGATGACCTATTTGATTGGAGTAAATGAGTTTAACTTGTAGTGCTATATATTACTATGAAAATAAATGTACCTATGTAGGAAACAACACAGCATTATCCAGGTAGGGTCTCACTCTATCCCAGGCTTCCTTGGCACTCACTCTGTAGTCCCAGGCTGGCCTCAGACTCACAGTGATCCTCCTACCTCTGTCTCCTGAGTGCTGGGATCAAAGGTATGTGCCACTGTGCCCCTTTCTAGCATCCACATTTTAACCAGATCCCCAAGAGACTGTTACATATAGTAAAGTTTGAAAAGCACTAGGCTCTTTACAGTAGTTCTTAATTTTAGCTCTTAAATGAAGTTGATTTGAAAAATAAAAACATTAAACTTTTGTTACTCAGAATCTCTGAGGATGGCCTAAGGAGATTGTTCCACAGTTAAAGGCACCTGCTTGCAATGCTTGCAGACCTGGGTTCAATTCCCCAATACCAGCATAAAGCCAGACGGCACAAAGTGGCACATGTGTCTAGTACAGACATTCTTTTTCTTGCTCTTGTTACTGTTCTTCACAAATAAATTTAAAATATATATCCATATATATTTTTTGTCTTCATGTATTCATTCTCTGGGGATGATGGGACCTAAGGATTAGTCATGCAGCCCCTCAGGCAAGTTAGGCACAGTGGCTCACATCTGTAATCCCAGCACTCAGGATGCTGAGGTGAGAGGATGACCAAAAGTTCCAAACCAGCTTGAGCCACAGTGTGAGACCCTATCTCAAAGAAAAAGAAAAGAAAAAACAGAAAAGCTCAGGTGACTCTCTTCAGTGAAAGTTAAAGGCAATTTGAATGCATGTTTAATGGCTAGCAAATTCCTAGCAAGATGAACTAAGAGACTGTGTCTTTCAGCTCAGTCAAAGGCCAACTGTGGCTGAACTTCTTGCCAGGAAGATTCTGAGGTTTAATGAATATGTGGAGGTAACAGATGCCCAAGATTATGACCGCCGAGCAGATAAACCTTGGACCAAACTGACTCCCGCTGACAAGGTAACTAGATAGTGCTCATATGTTCTCTTCATCTGGCTCTCACTCTTCTTATTTTAATTATTCTTTTATTTTGAAGCAGAGTTGGAATTTAAGAGATTTAACATAGATTTTAGTATAGAGGTTAACAGAGAGGCACTTAAAGAGCGCATATGCCCAAGTACAGGTGTGAGTTTCTCAAGAGAAACTTCCTACTTGCTCTTCTTAAAAGTGCAAGTTCTGCATTAGAAGAAGGCATCAACAATAAGCCTTAAAGAGGTGTAGCCCCAAATTTTATATTAACAACTCTCCCATCATTAAAAGAAAATACCTGCTTTACTGTGAAGTAAAAATTCTAAATCCAAACAACAAAAAAATGTTTGTTTGGCTGGGCGTGGTGGCGCACGCCTTTAATCCCAGCACTCAGGAGGCAGAGGTAGGAGGATCTCCGTGAGTTCAAGGCCACCCTGAGACTACACAGTGAATTCCAGGTCAGCCTGGACTAGAGAGAGACCCTACCTTGAAAAACCAAAAACAAAACAAAAAAAAAAAAATGTTTGTTTGATATGGTGGTGTACACCTTTACTCCCAGCACTCTGGAGGCAGAGGCTGGAGGATTGCCACGAATTCCAGGCCACCCTGAGACTACATAGTGAATTCCAGGTCAGCCTGGACTAGAGCAAGACCCTACCTTGAAAAACCAAAAAAAAAAAATTCTAATTTGAGATTTTAGGTTTATCATGAGATTAATCGTCACAAAGAAAACAACAGGTATTGTGCTCAGAGCTTTTTTATTCCCTGAGTTTCCTGACAAGGCTTGTTGCTTTTGTATTGATGGGACAAAGCACCCAACCAAAAGCAGCGGTTGGGAGGAAAGGGTTTATTGTTGGCTTCGTCTCCAGGGGAAGCTCCATGGTGTCAGGGGAAAGATAGGAGAGCAGAGGCTGGATATCACCTCTTTGCCACAGCAGGTGACAAACAGTAGCAGGAGAATGAGCCAAGTTTGGCAAGGGAAGCTGGCTATAACATCCCGCCCACCCTCCAAGATACATTTCCGCCAGCAAGCCCCCATCTCCCAAATTACCATCAGCTCGGGATCAAGCATTCAAAACACATGAGTTTATGGGGTCATCTAGTTCAAACCACCACATTTGTGAAGTTAAGCATAATAGAGATAGATAGCAAGTCACACAGATGGACTGCAACAGACAGAAGATGCTGAAATCTTATTTTTAACCCACAGGCTGCCATAAGAAAAGAATTAAATGAATTTAAAAGCTCAGAGATGGAGGTTCATGAAGACAGCAAACATTTTACACGGTAAGATCCAAAGAATCCAATTAGGAACTAAGTAAAATTTCCCTCAAAAAACATACATACCAAAGTTTTTTAGATATGAATAACTGCTAACTTTATCAAAAGCAAACTTCAGAAAGCTGAGTATCATGGCAGTTGGAGATATAACTCAGATGATAGAGTTCTTGCCTAGCACGCACAGATCACTGGGTTTTATGCCTAGCACCAGATCAATGGGGCATGTTGTGAATACCAATAATCCCCACACCCAGGAGGTAGAGGCAGGAGGATCAGAAGTTCAAAGTCATCCTTGGTTTATATAGCAGGTTTGAGGCCAGCCTAGACTTCATGAGACCTCATCTCAAAAAACAAAAATGGGGCTAGGTATGGCGCCTCATGCCTTTAATCCCAGCACTTTGGAGGCAGAGGTAGGAGGATTGCCATAAATTCAAGGCCACCCTGAGACTACATTGTATGAATTCCAGGTCATTCTAGGCTACAACGAAACCCTATCTCAAAAAACATCTTTAATCCCAGCACTTGGGAGGCAGAGGTAGGAGGATCCCTGTGAGTTTGAGGCCAGCCTGAGAATTCCAGGTCAGCCTGGGCTAGAGCATGACTCTACCTATTAAAAATAAAAAAGGACACTCACAGGCTAGGGGTCTAGTTTAGTTGTAAGAGTGTTTGCCTAGCATGAACAAGCTGTGTTAGATCCCAGCACTGCCAAGGAAAGACACTCAGTGTTGATTACAAAAAGATAGCATTGAGAATGTTGGGCATGGTGACACACATCCATATTCTGACTCGGGGAAGGGGAGGCGGGAGTATCCCATAAATTTCAGGGCAACCAGAGCCACTTAGCAAGATTATATCTCAGAACACAAAACAAAAATGTTAGAGAGGGGGCTGGAGAGATGGCTCAGCGGTTAAGGCACTTTCCTCCAGTGCCTGGGGCCCTGGGTTCAATTCCCCAGATCCCACATAAACCAGACCCACAAGGTCGTGGCCCTAGTGCTCTCTCTCTCTGTATCTCTCTGCTTGAAAATGAATAAATAAAATATTAAAAAAAAATGTTAGAGAGGGCCAGGCATGGTGGTACATGCCCTTAATCTCAGTACTTGGGAGGATCACCATAAATTTTAGCCTACCTTAGACTACTGCATAGTGCATTCTAGGTCAGCCTGGGCTAGAGTGAAATACTACCTTGGAAAAAAAATTATATATGTATATATGCATGTATGCATGCTCGAGAGGTAAGAGCTGGGTATGGTGGCACACAAGTATAATCTGTATCCTTAGGTAAAAGCAGGAGGATCAGGAGCTCAGTCATTCTCAACTACGCAGCAAGCTCAGGCCATCTTGAACTACATGAAACCCTGTTTCAAAATACTGAGAGAAAGTGACAGATCTAAGAGGAAATTTTAAATGCCTATTTGGACTAGAGAAATGGTTCAGTGGTTAAGGTGCTTGTCTGCAAGGGATGGGATTACACAAGTCAGCCACCACTCTCAGCTCAGTTATATCTTTTTATTACTAATAAGAATAGCTAAGGGCAGGGTGTATTGGTACACACCTTTGATCCCAGCACTCTGGCTGAGATAGGAGGAACACTGTGGATTTGAGTCCAGCCTGGAAATACAGAGTGAGTTTCTGGTCAGCCTAGGCAAGAGTGAGACCCTACCTCAGGGGGAAACCAGAAAAGAATAGCTAGGTTGGAACTTAGTAGTTAGGACCTTGTGCATACTATGAAGTTCACTCCCCAGCAGTGCCACCAAAAAAAATGTATATAGACTACTTGCTTGGTAATAGAACATGTGCTTAACATGTGGCAAGGCCCTGGCTTCAATCCTTACCACCACTGAAGTTTATAAAATATACTTAGGCAGCTAAAAGCACATGTAATCAAGCTATTTTTCAAAACATTTGAAATAAGAATAAGAAAGCAGTCTAGGGCTGGAGAGATGGCTCAGCGGTTAAGGCACTTGCCTCCAGTGCCTAAGGCCCCGGGTTCAATTCCCCAGGACCCACATAAGCCAGACCCACAAGGTAGTGGCCCTGGTGCTCACTTGCGCTCTCTCTCTCTCTCTCTCTCTCTCTGCTTGAAAATGAATAAATAAAATATTAAAAAACAAAAAAGAAAGAAAGCAGTCTAAACCGGGCGTGGTGGCGCACGCCTTTAATCTCAGCACTTAGGAGGCAGAGGTGGGAGGATCACCATAAGTTCAAGGCCACCCTGAGACTACATAGTGAATTCCAGGTCAGCCTGGGCTAGAGTGAGACCCTACCTCGAAAAAGCAAAAAAAAAAAAAAAAGTCTACATTATTTGGTAACTTGGCTCTTTTTGCTCTTCTTTTTTAGCTACCATCGTCCATGATGCTGACGTTTGAGAAGAATCTAGAGGACTATGCCCCACATCAGGGCTGTTGCTGCTTGTCTCCAGAGTGACATATGGAGGAACTTTAGCACTTCCCAGCATGGCCAGAGTTGCTCTGGGATCTGATTCTGGGGGAGCCGCACTTCCATGAACGTAGCCTTTCACTGGAACAGATTCTCACGTAATCTGCTGGGCCCATAGAGCAGACTGAACGCTCTGGCAATGCTCTTGAACTTTTTAACATTGCAGCATACTTGAGGGCTTTTCCCTCATGAGCCACTTGCAGGTTCTGAGTTTTACTGGCTGGCCCTCACCCTGCCCAATATGACCGCTGTGCTGTGGCACATTTGCACCGATGCCTTACCTGCCTGCCCTGCTTGTGAGACCCTCTGAATGGAGACACTAAAGTCCAGCCGTCCAACCCAGTTAGTGGGAAAAACCTGCTGGAGGCCCCGGCCTTTTAGCCAGAGGGGCCGAAGGAAGTGTTGGGACCACACTGGCCCATCAGCAGAAAGGATTGCACTATACCTCTTATACCCCAGCAATACAGTCCTCAGGGTTAGGGTTAGGGTTAGGGTCAGGACCTGACCTGTCCCTCCTTTGTGGCACTTGTCATCCTGATGCCTTTTTGTTTTGTGTTGTTTTGTTTTGACAGGGTCTCACACTAGCCTCAGGCTGGCTTATAACTCCCCATGTAGCCCATGCTGGCCACAGACTCATAGCAATCTTTCTGCTTCGGCCTCCTAAGTGGTGGGATTGCAGTCATGAGCCACTATGCCCAGCTTTCATCCTGATTCTTATTTTTAAATGGTCCTAAATAATAGGAGCTCATGAATATAAGTTATATAGTCTGAGCTATAACCAGAATCTGGAATTCAACTTGGTCTACTGAGAAGAAAGCCATGTATGTTTCCTATATACAGGACCAAGAAAAGGGCCTTAATATCAATGCCAGCTTGGCAGAGAACCGACTTGTGGATTAACTTTTATAGGCTGTTGTGCTTTTGTTGTACCAAATGATACTGTAAATCACTTCAACCAATAGCTGTATTCTCCTCACTTGAGCAGAGTTGTAGCACTCTGTGGGAGCACTTGTGTGCTGTTGGCCCCACACTTTCAGCCAGAATCCCCATGCCCCAAGGGATGTGGGGTGCTAGACAGGAAAGGTCTTTGGAGAAGCATGAGGAAGGTGCCTGACCATGGTCCAATATCCCTCTCTCTATCCTCTGCATTTATTTGCCTTCTCCTGCTGCACATTCCTCCCTCTGCACAGCAGCACTGTCCTGCAGACCCTCCCTGGCAGCTTCCACCTCACTTCTCTTTTCTAGCCAAAGCAGTTGGTGCCTAAGTCTTGACTCAGCTCCCAGCCCACTTTATATTTGTAATATATCTTAGTATAGTTTCCTGAAACAAAAGATTTGGTGGCTTAGCTTATATTTCTATGAAAGTCACTCAACCTACATCACTCTTAAATAACTTCTATTTAACTGACACATGTGGCCTTTCTTTTCAGGTTTGTTTTTTTGAGACAGGGCTTCACCCTATATACCAGGCTGCTCTGGAACTCACTATGTGGCCCAGGCTGACCTTGACTTGTAATCCTCCTTCATCCTCCCAGTGCTGGGGTGTCATGTGTGAGCCACCACTCCTGAATGTTTTATAGATTTCTTCTGATTTATTGTGTTTCCTGTTCATAATCTTTCAGCAGATTTTTCTGTTTTGTGACATTAGACTTACTAAAGAACCAGAATATCTCTGGGCGTGGTGGCGCATGTTTATAATCCCAGCACTTGGGAGGCAGAGGTAGAAGGATCACTGTGAGTTCAAGGCCAGCCTGGGACTACAGTGAATTCCAGGTCAGCCTGGGCTAGAGTGAGACCCTGCTTTGAAAATAATAATAATAATAATTCAGAATATCAAGTCAAAATAAAAAAAAGCTGAAGTGGCCTTAAAGAGGTAAAAGGGGTAGTGTTTTCTCCACAGAGGCAGAGGGGAGATTTGGATTACTCAGTTACTGCCAGATGTTTTATGGCTGTGTGTTACTAGATCCCTACCTCTTGACTTAGGAAAAAATGAGGAGTCCACTAAGTGTGGTAGAGGTCTAGATACAAGGTGCACACATTGATTGCTCCCTGATTTCTAACTATTCGTGTGTGTGTGTGTGTGTGTGTGTGTGTGTGTGTGTGTGTGTGTGTGTGGTGCTGAGGATTGAACCCAGGGCCTCAAAGATGCTAGTTCTCTACCACAGAGCTATACCCCAGCCCTGACTTCCAACAGCTCTCTCATTGGTTTGGAGACTGCTTGGCTTATGCCTACATACTCTGGCTAAGGTGACACTTTTTGTTTTGTTTGAGACAGGGTCTCAAGTAGTCCAAGCTGGCCTCAGACTCACTGTGTAGATGAGGATGACCTTGAACTACCTCTATTTCAGGCTTGCACCACCATGCCTGGCTTTGAGGCGATATTTTCAAACTTTCACTGCCTTTCTTTCCTTTACTGTGCCAAGCTCGAGAGGGAACTTGATGCCCTGCTCCTTGTCTAGTCTGTGCCATCCATCAAGGCTCTGGTTTCTCTCTCATCTCATTCTTCTGAAACATGAGATGTTGGGTGGAGTCTGTTTAGCTGTTCATTTTGTTTCTATGTATATATAATAGATCTTGTGTTCTCTTTCTGTGTAAATTAGAAGCTCGTAATTGAATGTAAAGAAAGAATAAAAGCCTAGTGTATTGTACTTCAAGATGCTTCCTGTATGTACAGAATCTCCTTGTAAAATAAATAATTGCATTGTATATGTCTTCCCATCAATCTTTTTTTTTTTTTTTTTTGCGCTTGTTTGTTTATTTTTCTTGAGGTAGGGTCTCACTGTAGCTCATGTTGATCTGGAACTCACTCTGTAATCCCAGGCTGACCTTGAACTCACAGTGAACCTCCTATATCTGCCTTCCCAAGTGCACCATGTCCTTTTTTATTAACTTACTCGCAAGCAGAGAGAGAGAGAGAGAATGACCATGCCAGGGCCTCTTGACATTGTAAAAATACTCCAGATGCATGCGCCACTTTGAGCATCTGGCTTTTACATAGGTACTGGGGAATCAAACCTGACCCCTTAGGCTTTGCAAGCGCCCTTTAACCATTAAGCCATCTCTCCAGCCCACTCCCCAAAAACCTTAATTCTTTTTTTTTAATTTTATTCATTTTCAAGCAGAGATATACAGAAGAGGAAGAGGAGAGAGAGAGAGAGAGAGAGAGAGAGAGAGAGAGAGAGAGAGAGAGAGCGCACCAGGGCCACCACCTTGTGGGTCTGGCCTATGTGGGTCCTGGGGAATTGAACCAGGGGCTTTAGGCACTGGAGGCAAGTGCCTTAACTGCTGAGCCATCTCTCCAGCCCAAATCTTAATTCTTAAATTTTTTTTTTGTATTTTACTTATTTGTTTATTTGAGAGAGAAAAAAAATGAAGCAGACAGACAGAATGGGCACACCAGAGCCTCCAGCCACTGCAAATGAACTCCAGTGCATGCACCACCTTGTGTAACTGGCTTTACATGGGTACTGGAGAATTGAACTCGGGTCCTTCTGCTTTGCAGGCAAAGCCTTAACCGCTAAGCCATCTCTCCAGCCCTGTTACATATTTTGGAAGTTTAAAATACTAGAGAAATCTTATATGAAGTAATTATTTGTAGTTTTTTTTTTATTTTTGGTGAAAATGAGTTCACATGTGTATGTGTGGGGGTGTGCATTTACACACACATGTGGAGACCAGAGGACAACTTTTGAGTATCATTCCTAAGATGCCATCACCTTTCTTTTTTCTTTATGCAATGTAAATGTGGGGATATGTGTGTCACTGTGGGCACACATGTCACAGTACACATGTGGAGTCAGGGGACAACCTTGGATGTTGGTCCTACCTTGTTTAAAAAAATTTGTGCTGGGGATAATGCTCAACAGTTAAAGTGACTGCTTGCAGTCTGCTGACCCAGTTTTGATTCCCTAGGACCCACATACAGCCAGATGCACTCATTGGTGCATGTATTGGGAGTTCATGTGTAGTGGCAACAGGCCCTAGTGGGCCTATATACACACTCTACCTCTGCCTTTCTTCTTCCTCATACATAAATGAATGAAAATATTTTTTAGCATTTAGAGTCTTTATTAGATTAAGAAATGAGGTGAAAGTACAGAGAGCTCCTGCTATGTAGAAGATGGGAGGAAGTAAACTACCTAAAAATATTTTTTTAGCCTTTAATCCCAGCACTCAGGAGGCCAAGGTAGGAGAATCACCATGAGCCCAAGGTCACCCTGCAACTACATAGTGAATTCCAGGTCAGCCTTGGTTAGAGTGAGACCTTACCTCAAAAAACAAAGGGCTGGAGAGATGGTGTTGAACGCAAAGAAAAGACCACAGACTCCAATATAGGCCAAATTAAAGCAAGCTATATTTGTGCACACAGAACTGGCCAGTGGCTATCTCGCCCCAATGCAGGGCTCCGGAGAATAGCCCCTAACAAAGGAAAAAGTGGGGTTTTTAATCTCTAAAACTTGGAGCATTTCCAATGAGGAATGTATCAAACAGGAGTGCAATTAAACAGGATTTATAGACATGAGATACTG
>PVHP010049849.1:0-12023 GCA_004024765.1 Zapus hudsonius
GTATGCAGACCCTGTTCTAACAAAAAGGCCTGTGGGATTGTTTCCTGTATCCTCAGGAAATACACACACACACACACACACACACACACACACACACACACACACACACGCAACGCTTCTTTAAGGCGCTGGTAAAGATGCCCGGGAGACCCTGCCTAGCAGGCCAGAGCACCTGTTTAAGCTTTGAGCTTAATTCTGTTGTTTCTCTTTCTTTGAAACTAAAAAGGTACAAGACATTTCTAAGTTGTACAACTACTTCCTCTACAAGCTAGTCTTGGGGCAGGAGAACACCAGGGTTGTCATGAGATAGTGACAGTTCACAGCCTGTCCCTGTGATGGACTGAGGGAGAGAAAGGTTAGCCTCAGAAGACAGCCAATGGCAACTAAGCTGTGCTTAGCCACCACTAAATCTGTATGTCACTCTGTCCTGAGGACAGATAGAAAAGGGGTTGTAATGAGAGACTTTGTGCTCAAATTCGGTTGTGATCGCAAAACCTGCCGTTCTTCAGATGGGTAATAGGTTAAAGCCTCTTATCACCTTTCCAGTGGAATCAACAATCCCACATTTTGGATAAGGAGAAAGCTGAGTTCCTGTTTGTAGAAATAAACACTTAAATTGACACAATGGCAGGCACCTTATTTTGAAAGAAAAATTCTTGGTAAACTACTTGAACTAGTAGGGTTGTAATTTTGTTATGTATCTGTTTGAGAAAGAGTGAGAAAGGAAGAGAGAAAAGAGAGATGCAGGCGCCACTTTGGCTTTCTGTGGGTCCTGGGGAATCTAACCTGGGCCATCAGGCTTTACAGGTAAGTGCCTTGAAGCACTGAGCCATCTCTCCAGCCCCTGAACTAGTAGGATTCGAACCGAAACATAAATAATGAACAACCTGAGCGGAACAGTGAATGTTTAAACAGCTCTCTAGCTGGCTGGGGCGGTCGTCTGTGTGGACGAGCTCATTTCGGAGATTCTAGTGTTTTAGAACTGTGTGAGGCTCATGCTTTAACACAAGGAGGCTTGAGCTAGTTTGTGGGGGGTGTGGCTATGGGCTTCAAGGGTACTGATTTCTCAGCATAGTGTGGACAGGTAAGGGGAGTTCACCACCTACGTGAGCACTGATCTGCAAGAGAGCTCAGTCTGTGGACGCTGTGTCCCCACGCTCCCCCTTGCACACAGGTTACTGAGCTCAAAGACAGCCCGGCGACCATGAAAGGAGGCAAAACCTGATCCACCAGTTGTGACCATCCCCCTCCACCCCGTGTCCGCTGCGGTGCTATCCAACGAGCTCATGTATTGGCTTCTCATCAAACAGAAGCCAAAGACAAAGGGCAGATTTCGTCACACCAGAGAAGCATGGATGGAGAGGGTGAGGGGAATCTGGCCTAGAGTTACCTTCATCTGCAGAGGCTGCGGCATGAGGAGGCCCGAGGCAAGCCCTGGCCACCTCCGAAGATGGTGGAATGGCCACCTCCCGCTCTTCTGCAGGCTGGGAGAAGTCACGACTCTTTTTTCCTGAGCCCTGAGCAGCAGTCTCCTCAGGCAATGGCAATGACACTGCCAGGGAGTCCCCAAGGGTCAGGGAGGAAGAGCCTACAGGAGAGGGGGCAGCCCCCACTGAAGGGGTCCCCCTGCTCTGCCCTGTCAGGCGCTGCGCACACAGTGGGCTTGTCCAGGCAGCTTTGTGCCTCGTGAGCCTAACGTCCACCTGGCAAGGCAAGCGGTCAGTGTCCAGGAGCCTGGGTGAACCATCAGTGTTCTCAGAGCCATAGCCGATCCCTTCCCAGGGATCCGCAGGAGAATCCCGACGGCCGGCAAACTGGGACACCATCCTTCCAGGCTTGAAGCTGGTGTGAGCTTGTTCGAAGCACACAGAGGAGTCCTGTGGTGGCTGTCGTCCCACCTGACCAGGTCCCTGAACTCACCACATGGCCAGCTGGTCTGAAGAGCTTCTCTGTAATGAGTAAGAATCGCCTGAGCTAAGGTTCAATCACGCTTTTCCATATTGTGAGGAAGCAAAAGAAAATTTGTACCTTGCACTATCTATCCATCTCAGGAAATTCTATTTATATTTGCAAGTCAAAAATAAATAAATAACTCGGTCATAAAGCTAGCAGTTAACCTAGAGGGTTTGGCATTGGGATCAGAAACACTTGGCTAAGCATTTTTGAAGAAGCCCGAATATCAACTAAAAATGTAAACCATCTACACATCACAATTATTCTAAGAAAATCTATGCAAATCAAAATTGGGAGCACTATTTCACATTTCTTCGGTTTTGCAACGCAGTGGACAAGACCTTTGTGTCATTGAGCTTCTGCTAACTTTAAGACTGATGACGCCGAAGAGCTTTACCAGTTGTGACACTCGGGGAAGACACGACTCTACACTCAGTCTTTAAAATGGTCACTCGGTTGCGAGCTCCAGAGAAAAGGCCATGAGAGGCACCCCCGTCACTGTCAGTTACAGGCCCAGCAAGTGCTTCTTTTCACTTTTCTCCAGCCTTTTTGAGAGCAAGGGGAGAGTCCAACGGTTATTCTAAACACGAGCCTGTCTGTCCAGGCAAGTTTAGTCCAAATGAAGCATGCTGTAGCGTGCTCCGTGAGCTTAGCTTGCTGTGACCGAGTTCCTGGCAGGCAGCCTGAGGGAGGATTTACTTTGGCTCATGACATCAGAGGGTTCAGTCCATGGTCATTTGGCTCTGTGTTTCAGGGTCTGCGGTGATGGCTTCTGCAGCCCGTGCCAGAGGCTGCCTTCCGCATGGAGGCCAGGAAGCAAAGCACAGACAGGAAGGGGCTTGGGCAACATATGCCCTTCCAAGGCATATTCCCAGGGTCCTGCTTTCTGCAACCAAATACCACCTTCCATAATCTACTCAGTTTTGAGCCATCGGAGGGCTAATCCATCAATTAGGTCAGAGCTCTCATCATCCAATAGTAAAGGTACTTAGGCATCTCGCAATCTGACTGCTGCTGACATGTGTGTCTGTGCATGGGAGGCTCTGGAGCAAATTCCAGGGTCTTAACGCCATTGTCATAAATGTAGTGAACGCTCACGTTTATTTCCCCCGACTTTCCCTGAACTCCAAGCTACAAATCATACCACCTGCTTGACAATTGTCCAACGAGTACTTCAACCTAATATGCCCCCAACAGACACTGACTCGCCCAAATCTGCTCCTCCCTCGTTTCCCATCCCAGGAAATATATCTCTCAGCTGCCTGAGCTGAAATTTGGGAGCCACTGTGACCCTCTGCTTCCCCAGCTCTCCCTCTGCAGCCCACCAGCATGTGTAGAGCTACAACCACCATATAGACTAAGCCACTGTCTTCTGCCTGGACATCCAACCACAGCTTCCTAGGGCTCTTGACAATCCATAATGCACGGGCATTCAGAGAGGTTTTATAAACCCAAGTTACCATTCCCTTAGTCAAAAGCGCCAATGACTTTCCATCAACCTTGAAATGAAACCCACACTCCTTGCCTTGTCCTACAGCTCAACAGCCTCTTGCAGATCTTTCACCTTCTTCTGGCTTCGGTAAGTTCCAGTCATACAGTGAGCTCTTGAACTCTGGAATTCTAGGTTCCTTCTGTGGGAGATGCCTTCCGCCCAAATGAACACACGCTTGGCTCTCTCTTGTCATGCGTGCCTTGGCTTAGTAATTACTTCCCCAAAAAAGTCTTTCTTAACTACCTCTCTGAGGGCAGGTCCCTGGTCTCCCCCTATCATATCACTCCGTTCAGTTTGCATCACGCCAGGGAAGCGCTCCTTCCTGATTTAGCTCTCCTCTCCCCGTAGCTCCTCCGGACATAAGCACCATGGAAGGAGAGATGGCTGTGCTCTCTGCCATATCACACCCCCTGTGATGGTTAGGTTTCGTTGTCAACTTGGATCTTTTTAATCATCTTGGGTGGGTCTCTGAGGATGTTCACAGGAAGGCAGCCTCTCAGCAAGGGGCAGGATGTAAAGAAGCTCAAAGCAGCTGGAAGTAAACATCCTTTCCTGTGTGGGCAGAGCAGGAAGGAAATTCCAGAGACTCAGAAGCCATTAAGTCTGGGGAAGGGTTGCAAGACCCCACCCTAAGGCTATAAAAAGGGAAAGAGGTTCTCTCCTTGGTCCCTCCTGCCTGTTTGCTGTTCTGTGTGTGTGGTGCTGGTGATGGGTTTTTCTCTCTGCTCGGACCTGTGAAGGAGGGCCGGCCTCTTTCGCTGTTACGGAACTTCCCCTCAATCTGTAGTTTCAATAAATATTTTCCACCCCCATGGTGCCTGGTTTGAATATTCATCCCAGTGGAGTGTGGCTGACTGCAACACCCCCATATCTAACGTTGCATGTGAGGACTCAGCAAATGCTTATGGACCCAGTGAGTCTATCCAATGAAGTAGAAATAAAGTCAAGAGGCACAGAAAGACTTCTGTGGTATATGAGACTTTAGTTACTGGGGCAGAATTATTCATATAAGAATAGAAGTGTGTCTAGAGAGATGCTTCAGTGTGCTTCTGGCAAGAGCATGAGAACCAGAGGGGGCCTGAAACCCCCTGAGTTTGAATCTCCAGATCCCATGTTCACAGCTGGGCACAGCCACACAGTTCTGCAAAGGGGAGCCGGGACCAGGAATTGCTCAGGCTCTGAGCAGGTAGAAGAATGATAAAACAGGACAGCAGATGTTCTGCTCTGGTTCTACAGGTGTGTACGTGGGGTCCACAAGGTCACAACCCCCCCACATACACACACATTACATATACACGAGCAACACAAATGAAAGTGAGTATGCGCTTCTTAAAGATATAAAAATTTCTCACCCAGCATTTTCATTGATAAATACAAGTTCAAACACACCCAAAGCAGCTACCTATGAAAATTGTTCTTAAAAACATTAAAGTCTTCTTGATTTGGAGGCTCTGTATTATAGACACACCTTTTGGCATCATGCAGATGAAACAGATATGTATGCATATGTGTATTTACGTGTGTTTCTCTCCCTGAAGGATTACATAAGCTATAAATCACAAGACATCACAGGATGAGGGTGTCTATGCTAACTTCCAGAACTCCCCACCTTAAAGTGTTCCATCTTCCTTCTTCTGGCCTTCAACCCATGAAGTACTCTGATTTTGATTGTCAGACATTTTATCTCTCCAGTAACTTCAACCTTCATAACTACAAAGGAAATCATGACCGTGCTCCAAACATGGAACTCATCACACAAGGCCCAGCAACCCTCTCAGAAATTAGAGTCCTGAGTCTTGGTTCTTCCCAGGCCCCTGGCTATGAACTGGCACATTTATTTCAAACCCAAAGAGTTGTTTTTTCTTCTTTTTCATACACAAAAGCTCACCCTGGACACATTCCATAATTTTTCTTTTCATTCAACTTTAAGGTATATCTAATTCTTCCTAATATGTCACTCTCTATAGTATAAATATATGTTGCACATGAACTTGTCACCGTTATGAGATATACAGCAATGGATACCTTTGTTCATGGCATTTTGTTGACTTAATTATTTCTCTTACTAGTTAATCTTAGTTTGAATTCACAGTTCATATTAAACTCATTACTTCCTAGATGATAACACTTTATAAATCATTGCTTATTCCCATAATTTTCTATATACCACATTTCTTTTATGTGGCTTATGTGTGTGGTGGCCGGGGGGGGGTGATTATAGGTACAAAACCACATGTAAAATATAGTCTCAAGTGGCCAGTTATCCTAATGATCCTAATGATGTTTTGTTGTTTTGTTCTTTCTTTCTTTTTTCTTTTGGTTTTTCGACGTAGGGCCTCGCTCTAGACTAACCTGGAATTCACTATGTAGTCTCAGGCTGGCCTCGAACTCACAGAGATCCTCCTACCTCTGCCTCCCAAGTGCTGGGATTAAAGGTAGACTCCACCATGCCTGGCTTCTGTTTTGTTTTGATCTTGAACTCCTGACAATCCTTCTTTGCTTTCCAGGTCTGAGATCGAAGGTGTATGCACCTCACCCAACTCTGAGTGTTTTTGTTTTGCTTTTTTGAGGCAGAGTCTCGCTCTAGCCCAGGCTGGCCTCCTGAGTACTAGGATTAAAGGCATGGACCACCTTTAACTCATAATGTTTTCAATAAGCATATTAAAGCCAGAAGTTAAAGCAGAACAACTTTATTTGCAAGCTTCCCATACATGGAAATGGCATGAACGCACTAAGCAAAAGCAGACCTCCTTATAGAAGCAATTTTCAGAAGGAGATGCTGCCTTTACTTTTGTCTGTACAATTATTTTTGCTTCACACAAATAACCAGTGCCGGTTTTTGCAAGTTCTAAAAGATCATATAGAATAGAAATAGGTCCAATGAGCTCAAGACCCAAAGTCACAGGCTGGCAGTGAGGAAAGCAAAGGCAGCCTGGACGCTCAGCAAAGAGCAGAAGTCTCTGAGGCTGGGACAGAATGAACCAGTGCCGGCACACAAAATCAACCCTAGGCCCTGATGACAGGAGGTCAATATTGACATTTGGTTTCAGCCCTTAAAGCAGCAGGCAATGTATAAGGTGCTGTCATACAGCGGCTGGGTGTGCTGCTTGTCATAGTCTGTTAGTCAGTTACATATGCATATTGGACATGTGCCACCTACAAATAGGCGCCCATTCACACAGTTCCCGTAAGCAGGAGGGAATATGGGTCACAGTGATGCTTGCTGTCTTCTCATTATCCCTCCCACTGCCACAAATAACATCCTTTGAATCAGAGATGCTGGCTCCAAAGTTGAAATCCATTTTCAAAAAAACTATTTCAAAGGAAGAAAAGCACAAGTCTCAAAGATTGCAATCATTCCTACTGAGATTGTTTTTCTCCTGGGACCAAAGAGTAAACAACAGTCCTGGACAAAGGACAGACGCCAGAACTCCCAAGCCCAGCGCTTTCAACTCACTCAATGTGAATCAGAACCTCACCCAGAGCCAAATGCTGGGATTAAAGGAATGCACCACCAGGCCCAGCTTGGGTCTACATTTTCAAGGAGCAGTATTCGTTATGGTGGGGAGACCCAGCAGGCCTGAGCAGGAAGTCTGTGGCACACCTTCACACTAACATGGAGAAATTAGAGAGATGAATGCTGGATGCTCAGCTAGCTTGCTTGTTTTTTTATACAGTCCAGGAACCCATCCCATAGGGTTAGGGTGGCTCCTCCCACCTACACTAAACTAATCTAGAAAATCTCTCACAGGCATGACAGAGATTTTTTCCTTGGTGGTTCTAAACTCTGACAAGCTGATTGAGAACGGCTAAGTCAAGCCAACTAAATGTGTATGCTTATAACCGTATTTTCTGCATGCCTGGTGAAAACACCGGAAATTTACATTCTGAGCATCCATACACAATAGTCACAACATTGTATAATAAATCTCTTGAACTTATTCCTCCTATCTGGAGATTTGGATACATTAACCCACATCTCCACAAGTCCTCTCCATCTCTTAGCCCCTGGTAACCACCACCCTTTGCTCTGCTTTTATGCGCCTCTTTTAGGTTTCACATATAAGTGAGATTATGTAGTATTTTCCAGACAGACTGGATTGTTTCACTTAGCATAGTATCCTCCGGGATTATGTATGCTGTCACAAATGCAGGATTCCCACTCTTTGTAAGGCTAAACAGTTTTCTACGGTATACGACATTACGTTATTATTTATACAGGCGTCTCTGAGATGCTGCATTCATTCCCTTTGGATACTTACCCAGAGTGAGACTTCTAAATCATTTGGTAGTTCTGGTTTCAGTTTTTGGAGGAATCTCCAGGGTGTTTCCATGATGAATGGCAGTACTGTTACACTTCCATCAACCGCATACAAGGATTCCCACTCTCCATGTGCGCACAAATAAAATTCATTATAATACCTCATATATATATATGTGTGTGTGTATATATATATATATATATATATATATATATATATATATATATGCTTACCAGAGCATGCAAGCTGGTTCATTACCATTTCTCAGAACCTCTTTCGCTTCCTTTTCAGACCTACTTCCCTGCCCGCTTTGACTAAGATTCACATTAGGATGCTAACAGACCTTAAATCCGTCCTGTTAGATAAAAGCCACTAAGATGCCCAGTATCACGACTCCACAGCTAATCTGCAGGATTAGCTGGAATCGAGCTAAACTGCAATTTTCAAGCAGCACAGCTTCACCATATGAACACTATTTTGTAATACAGGCAGCGGGAAGGGCGTAGTGCCTGGCTGCAATGGGGGTCCATCAGGGCCGCTCCTCTGGTGTAGCCTTCAGGGATGGAGATTTATGAATAGTGTAAACATTTGTTGTCAGAGGAACATGGAGGAGGGAATAAAGAAATTAAAATAGGTGGCACAAGGTGAAGAGCCAGAAAAGGCGAGGATCAGAGAAAAGCAGAAGTTTTACCTCAAGAACCACAGTGTTTCCCAAGACAAACAGTGACTAACCTCCCATGGGTCTGGCTTGAATCATACTTGCCACTTTCATTCTGCATGGGGACGGTATGCCAGTCTGAGAAATGGGCGGAAACTGCCCGGGGCTTGTCCCGAGGTCCACCATTGGCACTCGGCAGAAGTATGTTCCAGAGGGTCACTCTTTCTTCAGCCCCTCGCTCTCTCCCACTGTCACATGGAAGGGCTTACTCCTGAGTATTTACCCTTAGCTTTGACAGAAAGCAAGAGCTCAGGATAAAGACCACGTGGAGTCGAACCTGATCCCCTCTCCCACCCCCTTCCCAGCACCTCCTCGGCTCAGATCAGACCCTACTGAAGTTGATGGAAAGGCACACTTCTTGTCACCTGATGTCACGCAGTGAGGAGCAGCTCCAGGTGGCCAGGCAGTGAAGAGGAAGCGCTAGCGGGGAGGGACTGAGAGGCAGACACCCGCCAGAGTTGTGCCACCTCCTGCCCCAGAGTGGAAGGGCGTGGGCAGCAGCGCTCAGACCCCCTGACTAGCCAAGAGCAGCTGTCAAGCGCACCTCTACTTGGTTTGGCTCTTTGCCTTCCAAGCCCTCTGAGCCTTAGGGTGAGGCCCTCCCTCCCTGAGCAAGGTTTCCCGACTTGCCAAGCACACCTCGACTGAGTCCAAGCCTCCCCGCTTCGCAGTCTGATTGCCAGTCCTTGAGCTTCCCACCACATCTTCAAGGGGTCTTGGGAATTCCACTGTCATAAGGTAAAGGCCATGTGGGTGTGGCAGAAAAAGGGTTAATTACACAGAGAGCCACAGTTTCGCCAATGCAACCCAAACCTCTCTGCAGGGCAGAGGGAGAAGCCTCTGGGCTCATGAGGGGGCAGTGCTCCAAGTGCCCTGACCTCTCCAGGCACAGGTTCTGGACAATTTAATCCCATCACCCTCCCTGGACCCCCTCGCAGCAGGGAGGAACCTAGGAGCTCCCTTCGAGAGAACTTTCCACTCTGTAAAGCCAAACTCTTTTACTCACGCTGGTTCCCTGGACTTGTCCTTTGTCACTTCAGGTTACAGAACAAAACGGAAGGTACTTGGCTGTTACTGCCCAGGATCTTCAAAACACCCCCAGTGCCAGGCACAGCTGGGCCTGCAGTGGTGGCATTCGCAGCCGTTGCCTATCCAGAGGAAGTTAGAAACCAGGATGACAAAGTCACCTGAGCATTGGCTGCGTCGTGACCAGGGTGTTTGGGGTCCATATTGGCTTTCACCTGAAAAAAAAAGACAGGCTCCCCCCCCAGGAAGTCAGGTCAGCTGACCTCACTGGGAAAAGCTTACAATGAAAGGTCAAAAAGAGGAGCCAGGTGTGAAGGCCAAGGACTGAGACCAGCCTGGGCTCCGAAATGACACTACGTCAAAGGGAGGGGGCAAGAAATAGAAAACCATTTTAAAAAAAAGAACGAAAACCACGTGAGTTAGTGCCAATGTGTGTTGCACACCCATTATGGGCCGGGTACTTTTCCTATTTTAAACAATCCTAGAACTTCCCCAGCAGCAACAAATCATTGCCCCACTCCGAGATGAGAAGTCTTTGCCTTACCGAATTTGTAAGTTACCTGCCCAAGGTCACACAGCGACAGCACAGAGAAGCTTTTAAGGGAAACATATCTAACATCAAATCGTATGTTCAATTTCTGCAAAGGCAGAAGAAGAAACAGGACTCTGTCGTCAGTTCCACGTTGCTGAGACGAACCCCCAAACTAGGCTCAGTGTAGAGGAGAATTGATTTGTCTCAGGTTTGCAGTGGGAAGTTCCAGCGGTGGCCGTAGAAGCTGCTTCCATAAATCCAAGCAGAGAGAAAGCAGCTCCAGCCAGCAAACACCAAAAGCCACCAGCACCCCTGGCAGCAAGCGGCCGGGACCCACCAGAGCTCAGACTGCTCTGCAGGCCTTCAGGCTGGAAATTAGATCCGCCCCAGATACACCTTAGTGCTGACACCTCCTCCAGCCAGGTGGCTAGAGGTCCAAGTTACAAGCTTAATAAAATACCCGAGCCCATGGGGGAGCGGGGAGACACATACAGGCTCTCACAGGGACCATGCAATAGCGTGTTTAAGGACATCTAAAAGACAGAAAAGCCGGGGAGTGAAGAGAAAAACCTGTGAAACACAGGAAATGTCATGTGAAGTAAATTAGTGTTGGGTTTGAATCCGAATGTCCCCCGCAGGTTCGGGTTTTGAAAGGGTGTTCCCTTGGCTGGTGATATTTTGGAAGATCCTGGAACACATGGGAGGTAGGACCTACCTGGTGGGAAGGGGGTCACGAGGATGGACCTCTGCAGCTTGCAGCCTGCCTGGTTCTGCACCCGCAAGACACCCTGCTTTCTGTGGATGGAGCCCCTCAGAAAACTCTGAGCCAAGATAAGCCTTTCCTCCCTTGAGCTGTTCTGCCAGTCATTCGTTCACAGCAACACATCCAAAAGTAAAAACAAGTGTCCTGCAAGTTGGAGGTGGAGCTCGGTGGTAGCGGGCACACTCAGCATGCACAGGCCCTGCGTTCAGTCCCCAGCATCAAAAGCAAGAAACTCTACTAGATAACAGACTGGACATAGGCCTAGTCGAGAAAAGAATTCTTGGGCTAGGAATGCAGATCAGTGGGCAGATGGTAGCATTACAAAGCCCTGGATTTAATCCACAGACCGAAAAAGAACGGAAGGGAAGGGAGGGGAGGGGAGGGGAGAGGAGAAGAACAGGAAGAGAAGCAAAAAGAGCATCCTTCTGGGATGACTAGGAGATCCTGGATGAGGTGGGATGAAATCGCCTTTGCCAACATTGCCCTAAGGGTGGCCCGTGCTTTGCTGTGTGCGCTATGAAATTTAAATAGTCCATATTTAGCCACACTGGAGGTCTATATTCTGGAAGCACGTGTCTAAGACAAAGAGCCTCCTCTTGGTTCAAGGACAAGTTTTCAAGCGGGAAGCGTCACCGAAAATCTGATGGGTCTCTTCTGAAATGTAGAATTTGCCAAGCTTCCTAAGGCCACCTAACTAATTGGTTAGTTCTCCCAAAGTCATTGCTAACGAAAAGCAGAGTACCCCCCAGGTAAAAGAGGGCTGGCTTATTGGTTCCTTCCCATGAAGAGAGTCAACCTCTATGAGAGCACAGCGCTCTCCAAGAGCTGAGGCTCGCAAGCCATCAGTGTCAGGAAATTCAGCCGAGCAGCGGAGGTTGAATACACACAAAGCTCTCCTATGGCCAGAGCACCCCTATCCTCAGGAAAACCCCAAAGCTTGGCTGCTGCCCTGCAAAGCCCAGTCAGACTTCCCAAGAAGCCATTGCGCTGGGAGCAGAGCCTTGACCCCGTTTGAACCCTGCTGATAGAGTCAGCAAAGGGGGGAAATCGGACTGTACAAAATAGGAAGGAAAAGAGATGAAACCAACTGCATGATGAGCCTCATAAGGAGCCTCATGGCGTCACCCCCTGTTGCAGTCAGCAACAGTTGCTGCCCAGAAAGAACCCAAACAAAAGCTGCTTATAGAGGAATGGGTTTATTTGGCTTACGGACTCAAGGGGAGACTCCATTCTGGCAGGGAAAACGATGGCATGAGCAGAGGGCTGGACATCACCTC
>PVHP010049850.1:0-12020 GCA_004024765.1 Zapus hudsonius
AAAGAAGAAAGAAAGAAAGAAAGAAAGAAAGAAAGAAAGAAAGAAAGAAAGAAAGAAAGAAAGAAAGAAAGAAAGAAAGAAAGAAAGAAAGAAAGAACAAGAAAGAAGAAAGCAGGAAGGACAGAGGGAGGGAGGAGGGAAGGAGCGACCTATCAAGTTTTGAAAGTCTGACACTAAAGGAGAGAGTCACACTATCCTAAAAGCTGTGAAAACACTCCTTCCTTTTCTGACAATGTATCTGTGTAAGGCCAGATTTTCCTCCTAATACGCAGCTCAAATGACACATACCTGCAGTGTGAATGCAGCAGTAGACATGAGATGAAAGGTGTTTGAGTGAATTAGGTATCAAAGAAATGTCCCCAAATGTCAAATAATGCCAATTATCATTTTATTTTCTCATTCTGTTTTAAAAGTAGTCATTTGTTGTTATCATTGTTTTGAGGTAGGGGCTCACTCTAGCTCAGGCTAACCTGGATCTCACTCTGTGGTCCCAGGCTGGCTTCAAACTCACAGCAATCCTTCTACCTCAGCCTTCCAAGTGCTGGGATTAAAGTCATGTGCCACCATGCCTGGCTAAAGCTATCATTTTCAATGAAAATATAGTATGTTAATATAATCTGTTTTATTTTGAATGGTGGTTCTCTGGGATAAACAGTGAGGAATATAATTAATGGGTTCTATGATAATTGCATACTTTATTTCATAATAAACTTCTAACATATTCTCCCAAGGGGGAGAAAATGGCTGAAAAAATAAATTACAGATATTTTTCTAAACAGTTTTAATTTTAATTTCTAATAATATTTAAAATAAAAATTTTAAATGGTTTTTATATTTGGCACTCATTTTATTAATGATAAAGATTATTTTAATTCACATGGCACAAAAGTCACTCTCTTAAAGGGTACAAATGCAGTGGTTTGCATGACACTAAAAACATTTTACCACTCTGAGAAAGAAACCGTATCCATCAACAGTCATTCCTAATTTCCCCTTCTCCAGTCTTTGGCAATCACTTACTTTCTATTGCTAAGAATTTGCCAATTCTGAACATATACAGAATCATGTGACCTTTCCTTTTGTGTCTAACTTTTTTCATTTAGCATATTTTTTTACTATTTTTATGTATTTGAGAGAGAGACAGAAAATGATAATGGGCACATCAGGGCCTCTTGATGCTGCAAAGAAACTCCAGATACAGGCACCACTTTGTGCATCTGGCTTTACACGAGTACTGGGGAATCAAGCCCAGGTTGACAGGCTTTGCAAGCAAGTACATTTAACCACTGAACCATCTCCTCAGCCCTAGCATAATATATTCAAGAATCATTCAGGTTACAACATCCATCAGTACTGCATTCCTTTTCATGGCCAAACAATAGCCACTGTAGGGTAAGCGGCTGGTTTTCATTGACTGGTAGGTTTCCCTATAGAGTCATCGCTGACACCGAGTCAGCAGTGAACTACATCTATTGAGCCTCAGGAAATAGAAGTTGAGGTTCCCAGAAGCTTCTGTTCACATTTTTATCAGCCAGTTTTATAATTTTCTATTATTTATTTGCATCAAGCAATCCTCCTACCTGTTGAGATGACGGGTGTGAACCACCACTCCTGAGTGTTTTCTGTTTAAAGACATATCATTTAATATGATTGTGGTTCACTACCAATGAACTTAGTTAGGGCCAAGAGTAGTATAAATTATGCCTCATTGAAGCTTTTCCATCCTTCCTTTTCTTTTTGAGACATCCGTAGATTTAGGTGGCATGCATGTATAGTACGTGCAGATGTGTGTCCAGATGTGCACACTCTATGTGAACACATGCAGAAGCCAGAGGAGAACATGGGTCTCTCACTGCCCAGGGGCTCATGTCATTATTTAGTCAGTCTGGCTGCCCAGCAAACTGCAACAATTCTTTTTTCTCTACCCCTCCCCCTTAGGCCTGGGGCTTTATATGGGGGTGCTGGGACCACACTCAGGTCCTCACGCTGAAGTGGCGAGAGCGCTTAACCTACTGAGCAATCTCCCCAATACTCTCTCATTTCCTCCCTCCTTTGCTTTTTTTTTTTTTCTTTCTTTCTGTTTTTGTCAAGGTCTCACTGTGCGGACAAGGCTGGTCTCCAACCCATGATCCTCCTGCCTCAGTCTCCTGAGTTAGGATTGTAGGTATGCATCACCATGCCCAGTGAATTACACTCTGTTGGTTATTCTTTTTTTCTTGATACTATTTCTATTGATTTATTTGGTAGAGAGAACGCATGGACATTCCAGGGCTTCCTGCTGCTCCAGATGAACTCCAGACACATGAGCTACTTTGAGCATCTGGCTTTATGTGCATACTGGAGAATTGAACCTGGGCTGTAAGGCTTTACAAGCAAGTGCCTTTAACCACTGAGCCATCTCCCCAGCCTGTTTGTTGGTTATTCTCAACAATGGAGTCACCAACATAAATACTACAAAAAATACTATAAGCAAGCCCCCTCGCCCAGCACAGCCCTCGTTTGTGTAGACTGCTGGACAGGAGATCATTGTGCCTTTGCTTTACCTTCCACCTTAAACCTGCCGCATCAGGTGACTCAGTGAACCCACAGTGAATCCAGGGCAGGGAAGACTGACTATTCACTAGGTCATGGGTGTTGGGGTTCTGTCCACTCCAGGTTAGTACAAAAAAAAAGCCATGAACTGACCGCTAGAACATTCCAGTACATGTATTGTGTAAAAATGTATTTCCTGCGCTGGTGTGGTGGTTCACACCTTTAATCTTAGCCCTTGGGAGGCTGAGATAGGAAGATCACTGTGAGTTCCAGGCCAGCCTGAGCTCAGAGTGAGTTCCAGGTTGACCTGGGCTACAGAGAGATCCTGCCTCTATGCTCCTGGGTGTATCCTGGGAGGAGAATGCCAGGACAATATATGATAATTCTGTTTAACTTTTTAGGTTATGGGTTTTTTTTTACAAAGACCCTGGGACCATCTTGCATTCCCATCAGCAGAGTCTGAAGAGTTCAGTCTTTCTGTACCTCAACACTGGTTATCATTTATCTTTGTGAGAAATGCCATCCTATTGGATGACAGATGTCATGTACTTACACGTCATTTGGAATGCTTATCCAAATTCTTTACCCATTTTTTAAATTGCATAGTTTGTCTGTCTCTCTCTTTTTAAAAAAATATTTTATTTATGTACTTGTAAGCAGAGATACAGAGACTGAGTATGGGCGTGCCCTGGCACCTGCAAACTCCAGATGCCTATCTATACCACTTAGTGCATCTGGCTCACATGGGTCCAGAGGAATTGAGCCTGGGTCCTTAGAACTTGGAGGCCTTAACTGCTGAGCCATCTCTCCAGCCTTTCTCTCTCTCTCTTTCTCTCTCATGTTTAATGTTTTGCTTTGAATTTTTCTTTTTTTACAGGCAGCGTCTCATTCTAGCCCAGGTCTGGAACTCACTCTGTAGCCCAGGCTGGCCTTGAACTCATGGCAATCATCCTACCTCAGCCTGCCAATTTCTGGGATTAAAGGCGTACAACACTACACCAGGCTTGTTGCTGGGTATTAAGAGGTATTTTTATATTCTAAATTCCAAATTTGAGCCCAGTGACACGGACCTGTAATCGCAGGAAGACTGAGGCAAGAGGATTGAAAGTTCAAGGCTTGCTTGAAATATAGAGTGATTTCAAGACTAACCTGGGCAATTTATCCAGACCCTGTCTCAAAAAAAAAAAGTAATAAAAGAGGTTGGAAAATCTAATTTAGTTGTAGAGCACTTTCCACCATGAGCAAGGCCCTAGCTAGGGTGAACCCCAGAACTGCTAAGAGAATAAAAGTTCCTGAAAGCCATTGTGTTAACAAGACAAAATTCACATTCCAAATGCTTTCTCCAATGATACTGATTTTCCTTTCCTGAGAATTTGATCTGCTTGACTCTTCAGGAAGTGCCGCCGAGATTGAAAAGATAGAATAAGCACATAACTTGTCCCATTGCAAACGCTGTAAACTCACAGAGGTGGGGAAACCAGACACCCATAGGCAAATGTCCTTCAATACTGTGACCTCTGAGTTCCCCAAGCAGAACTCAGCCTCTCAGAGCAGGAAGGGTCCTTGCCCAGCTCTCTCTAAGCCCCTGCACAGTGCCTCTTTGAAGTGTGTTAGTGGTCCAGGTTTTCTGGGTTGGATTTGTTGTCCCCCACTCACAACAAATGACAGCTGAAGGGCAAGCAAGCAAGGTTTGATCTAAGGTAAAAGGAGAGCTGGGCGTGGTGGTGCACACCTTTAATCCCAGCACTCCAGAGGCAGAGGTAGGAGGATCACTGTGAGTTCGAGACCAGCCTGGGACTTGCAGAGTGAGTACCAGGTTAGACTGGGCTAGAGTAAGCCCCTACCTCAAAAAAAATTGGGGGGGAGGTTGAGGACTGTCCGTTACTATATGTAAATTAGGCATTGAGTTGGGATGCACTGGAATGATTAAATTTTAATGTACCTAGAAACCTCTATTGGTGGGTCAGGGAGGTGTCTGCATGGGGGCTGGGGGGGAGGGAAAAACAGGAAGTAAAGGGAACAGATCGCCCTTATGAGTCAGGTTCAAGTTCAGAATGGAGCTGGTGTCTCGTCTCACAAAGGCAAGGTGATGTCCAGGTTCTTTGGGGCCTGTGTGCCTAACGAGCTACCTACAAAAGAAGACAACTTGCTCCTGGTCTAGCTCAGGGTCAGAGACAATGGCATTCTATTTTATTTGGGGCTGTTCCACTAATGTCGCACTCTGGTGTGGTTCATTGGCAAGCACCCTATCCTCTAGGACCACGAAAGTGAGATCCGCTAGCAATAGGACATATGAAAGTTTTTGAGACAGGGTGGCACTTTGTAATTCAGTCCAGCCTCTTCTTGGCTTTAGTCACTTGGGCCCAGGGACTCCAGGCCTGTGCCACCATGCCCAGCTCTTATGCTATTTTTTATTTCATAGCACATTTTAAAAATGTGTGGCATAGCAGGCTGTCTTTTGTTATTTTTGTTCAACATCCACTTGACAACTTTTGAATTTTTTTTTTAATATCCTTTTCACTACTGGGTCTTTGGTGGGATTTTTGACTTGACTCAATAACATTTTTATATTAAATCGGAAAGGTTTTATTTGCATGGCAGTTTCACAATCCAGGATTTGGGTTGTTTCTCCAGCTACTCGTGATGTGCCTTATTTCCTGTAATAAAATTTTAGTACTTTCTTCAGACAGATTCTAAACATTTCTTATGAAATTTGTTCATGGTACTATTTTAAAGCACTTTTTAAAGTAATCTCCATATATAACTATTAACTAATATAAAGAGAATTTGTTGATTTAAAAAAAACAGAAGCTGGGCATGGTGGCACACAACTTTAATTTCAGCACTCGGGAGGTAGAGGCAGGAGGATCACTGTGAGTTCGAGGCCACCCTGAGATTTCATAGTGAATTTCAGGTCAGCCTGGGCTAGAGCAAGACCCTACCTCAACTCCCACCCCCCACCCGTGAGACCCCACCTCGACCCCCACCCATAAAAACTTTACCTCCATGCCCAGTTATTTTGCCAATATTTTTAATTGAATCATTTGGATTTCTCTTATATTCAGATAATAATTTTGCCTGTTACTTTTCAATATTTGAAATTCCCATTTACTTTTCTTATCTTATTACATAGTAAAAACCTTCCAGATAAGGTTGAATAATAGTAACAATGTTTGTTTATCTGTTATTGAAATCAGGAGTTTTTTCTCTTCAAAAATTTATAGCCAATACAAATAAAAATGAGAAAAATAAACTATCCTATGAGAATTAATAACATATTTTGGGTATATAATAGTGAATAATGCCCTGATAGCTGAGCATGTCTGAGTCCCCATGGGTTAGATAGAAATCGAGATTTGGAGAATTTCTTAAATTCTGAAGTGATGGGAGGAAGCCAGAAAGAATCTAATATATCCAAAATGGCAGATTAAGAGTTCAAAGATTAGGGACAGCTGGGGAAAACAAGAGACCAGAGATCAGCAAGCAGGGTTTACTTGGGTAAAAGCCAGAAACACCAGCTGGGAGGTGACCACTATGTCAAAACCGTTTTATGCAGAAGCCAAGGAGGGAATGTGAGACCCTGATAGGAAACAATCTCAAAGATTACTAGAAAGTCTTGCCAAGCAGCTTCCAGAGTTTTCCACGCTCTCAGAATCTGAGCTGTCCTCTGCCTAGAGGGAAGCAGAGTGCTCTGCCTAGTACCAGGCTTTGCACAAGTTGTGTTCAATGATAAATAACTAGAAGAGAGAGGTGAGAAGCAGGGTTCCAAGAGCCAAAGAAAAAGGGACAAAGTCTATTATCCAGACAGGTGACTTTTGAATATCATTTGTTAATACCCATTTTACTGTACTGTAATCAAGAAGAAGCAAGTCCAAATCACAAAGCCTGATGTTACAGAACCTTTCCTTAAAAGGGTGATTACAAGAACAGCATAGATTAGCTGTACTACTTTTGAACTTTGTATAAATGAAATCATATGGTATATACTTTTTTTTTGCATCCACATTGAGCAAATGTTGGGATCAATATTTTGGTGGTTTCACTGCTGTATATGTTGTATTGTATGAACATACCATAATTTATGGCCCATTCTCTGGATGGTGGGCATTTAGGGGCTTCCCAGGTTGGGACTATTATGAATAGTGCTGTTTATTGTTTTAAAGATGTCTTTGGGGGAATGTGAATAAGTCTACCTTCTTTTACAATAAGGAAGAGAGTTGTGTGTTCAGCTTGAACAGCTACTATTGGTGTCCCACGTGGTCACACCAACCTGGGATCCTGTTTACAGTTTGTGAGGATCCCAGACATCCTGCATTCTCACTAACCTTTGGTGTCTTTCCCACCTTAGCCATTCTGATGGAGGGCTAGTGGTATTACATTGTAACTTTACACTTCATTCCTCTGGTGACAATAGGTTAAGTGAATTTTGGAGGGGTTGCAAAATGAAAATATACCACTAGAACAAATTTAACCATTTATACACATAATAATCATTAATAATAACAATAATAATGATAATATCAATAAAAGCTTTCTATATTGGCTTCCTAGGACTGCCACAGCATAATCCCTTAAAATGGGCAGTTTATGAAAACAGAAATTCACTCCCTCATAGTTCTGGAAGGTAGACACCTGAAATCAAATGGCCAACAGTGCCATAGTGCCAAAGCCTGTCAGAAAGCCCTTCCTTGTTTTGGCTGGCTATTGGAGATACATCTGGCTGATAACCTTTAGCGTTTCCTGGTGTCGCAGTCAGCCACACTCCGCTGGGATGAATATCCAAACCAGGCACAGTTTATGGGAGGAAAGGATTTATTTGTAGCTATAGATACAGGGGAAGTTCCAGAATGCAAAAGAGGCTGCTCCCCTTTCACAGGTCCAAGCAGAGAGAAAGACCCATCACCAACACCATACACACAGAACAGGGAACAGGCAGGGAGGGCCAAGGAGAGAATTTCTTCCCCTTTCTATAGGCTTAGGGTGGGGGTCTTACAACCCTATCCCAGACTTAATGGCTTCCTGAGTCTCTGGAATTTCCTTCCTGCCCTGCCCACACAGGAAAGAATGTTTACTTCCAGCTTCTTTGAGCTTCCTTACATCCTGCCCCTTGCTGAGAGGCTGCCTTCCTGTGAACATCCTCAGAGACCCATCCAAGATAATTAAAAAGATCAAGTTGACAACAAAACCTAACCATCACACCTGGCTTGCCAATACATCAGTTCACTCCCCTACCTTCACATGCCATTCTCCCTGTATTTCTGCCTTCACATGGCCATTCACATCTACAAACACTAGTCATGTTGGGACAGAGGCTCACCCTATTCCAGAACAAACTCAACTAACTACACTTCCACAGAACCTCCTCTCAGACATATTCTCAAACCTCAGAAGGCAGTTAGCTAAAAGAATAATGTAATTCCACCTATACTGACTTGAAAAGATGCCAACATTTATTAAGCAACAGAAGCGATATGTCAGAATTGAAAACAAGACTCAAACAGTTACACTTTTGAGATATCTTTTGGGGGTGCATGATTCAACACCCCCTCACTCTTTAATGATTATGTATCCTACAGAAAATCTTGCATGAATTTACTACTGTATACACAGAACATGTGTACACACACAACTATGCATTCACACATGAAAACATTTTTTATTCTTAAAGATTTATTATGAGGACTGGAGAGATGGCTCAGTGGTTAGACTGCTTGCTTACAAAGCCTGGTGGACCAGGTTCAAATCCCCAGTACCCACATAAAGCCAGATGCACAAGGTAGCACATACATCTGGAGTTTACTTGCAGTGGAAAGAGACACTGATGTGCTTGTTCCTTTTCTCTCTCTTCACAAATAAATAAATAAAAATGCCATTTAAGTAAATGATTTGTTAAAGATTTATTGTGATAAAAAAAATATATAGCATCAAATTTATCCGTTTAAGTACTTTCGTGCGTACAATTCAGTGACATTTATCACATTCATATTATGTGGCCATCACAGAACATGAGCAGAACATATTCATCCCCTCCAACAGAAACTCCAGAGCCACCCAGCACAAACTGCACCTTCTCCCTTGCTGATCTCTATTCTATTTGTGTGTACACAAATCTGGCAAGTCTAGATAGCTCACTTAGCCGATTGTTTCAAAGCTCATCCTTCTAATGGCTGATTAATATTTCATTGTGTTCATATGCCACATTTTTTGGTTATCTATTCATCTGTTGATGGACACTTGGGTTGTTTCCAACTTTTAGCTATTGTGAGTAATGCTACTTTGGACAACTGTTGAAGTTCCTGTTTTCAGTTTTGACACATGGCTTTTGTCATTTCATAAATGTTGGCATCTTTTCAAGTCAGTGCAGACAGAATTAACTTGTTCTTTTACCTGATTGCTTTGTGTTCTGTGATATGCTGGAAGAGTGGCATTTTCTGGAAGGAAACTTCATCATCTTTCTTGAACTTGAGACGATATTATGCAAATGTAACTTTTCTCAGAGTAGAATTGGTAGAAACATAGAGCAACATGCATTTGTAGGTCAACACATTTTCTTCAGGAAATCATTTTTTTTACTTTGTTTTTCTAGGTAGGGTTTTACTCTAGCCCAGGCTGATCTGGAACTCAATCTGTAGTCCCAGGCTGGTCTCAAACTCACAGCGATTCTCCTTCCTCTGCCTCCTGAGGACTGGGATTAAAGGTGTGCACCACCATGCTCTGTTTGTTTACATTTTTGAGATATTTAAAATGTAGTTATAATCATTAACTGGCTCACCTAAGTGACTACTGCTAGCTAAGTATGATCAACCAATGTTGCTACTCTCATTCACTACTGTATTCTGATTGCAAGGATGCCTAGCAGAGGAGTAACCCAAAAGAAGGGTGGAAAAATTAAATCATTTCAGACCAAATGGCATGATTATAGTCACCTTCTTGCTACTGGAACAAAGCACCAAAAAAGTACCTGATGGGAGCAAAGTTTTATTTTGGCTTATAGTCTCTCAGGGAAGTTCCATGAGGACAGGGGACAGCATAGCAGGAGCAGAGACTGGGCATCACCTCTGGCAGGGCAGGTGGAAACAGTGAGTGAGCTGAACTAACACTGGCAAGTGAGGGGCTAAGAAACCTCTAAGTCCACCCCCAGCAACACATCTCCTACAGCAAGGCTTCACCTTCCAAATTACCACCAGCTGGGGACCAAGCATTCAGAACTCTTGAGTTTATGGGGGGGGGCACCTGATTCAAACCATAATAGGCATCAAGTTTGCATTGAAATGAATGGGGGTTGTTGTTGTTTTGAGGGTTTATGGGCAGTTTATGGCTTTGGTGTTTTGGTTTCACAAGGTCGGCTCTTGCTCTAGACCAGGCTGACTCAAAATTCACTATGTAGTCTCAGGTTGGCCTTGAACTCACAGAGATCCTTCTACCTCTGCCTCTCAAGTACTGGGATCAAAAGCAGCTGGAATGAATGTTTTTAAGTAAACGGAATAGAGAAAAGTGGTAACAGAACTGGATCAAAGCCTATATAAAGAGAAAGTCAGTAATGTCCACGGACCATTGACCGGCTTTCAGAAGGACTACAGTGATGTGGGCTATGCAGTTTCTATAGGTTTTAGTAATTGTTTTAAATTTTTATTTAAGAAAGAGAGATGTACTAGGGTTGCCAATGAACTCCAGAAAGTATGTGCCACTTTGAATATCTGCAAACCCAGTCTGGTAGGCTTTGCAAGCAAGCACCTTTAACCACTGATCCATCTACCTTCCCAGCCTGGTTTTAGCAAATTTTGTTTGTTTTTCCAGGTAGGGGCTTCCTCTAGTCCAGGCTGACTTGGAATTCACTATATAGTCTCAGAGTTGCCTTGAACTCATGGCAATCCTCTAACCTCTGCCTCCCAAGTGCTGGGATTAAAGGTGTGCGCCACCATACCCAGCTTCAGCAATTTTTTCAGTGTAATTTAAAAAAAGTGTTGTAGGTTCAATCATTGCATGGTTTAAAACTATAAACATAAGGAGTTTGTACCAGCTTTATTATGTTCATATGTCTTAATATCATGGTCTTTGAAGACTTACCTAAATCATTTTTTTAAAAAAATTATTACTTACTGAAGAGTTCTAGGCATTGCTAATGTCTGAAAAACACCAAGTCCAATACAGAATTTCAGGCCTGGGTTCTTGTGATGGGAAAATGTCAGCACTGATAACCCACGAAGCCTTGTTCTAGAGAGCATCAGTTTTGGGACTTGAGTGTGAATTCATATTAAAAGTTTCTCCACTGCAAAGTCCAGAATGAGTGATTCATGGAAATGGCCACACCAGGGGCTGGAGAGATGGCTTAGCAGTTAGCACTTTCCTGCAAAGCTTAACGACTTGGGCTACCTGGGTTCAATTCCCCAGTACCCACAAAGTGATGCATGCATCTGGAGTTCATTTTCAGCAGCTAGAGGCCCTTGTGCACTCATTCTCTCTCTCTCTCTCTCTCTCTCTCTCTCTCTCTCTCTCTCTCTTTCTCTCTCTCTCTCTCTCTTTTCTTTTTCTTTCTCCTTGCAAATAAATAAATAATTTTTTTAAAAAAGGAGAGGGAGGGGAGGGCAGCGGGGAATTGGGGATAACAACTCATTGTTTGCCCACTAAATATTGTAACTCATTATGGACAATAAAAAAAAGAGAGAGGAAGATGGGGCCTCTGCGGGCAGGAGTCTGAGCTTGCTTCCTGGCTTGGCTCTCTGAGATACAGACCTCGGCTGTGTTTTCTCCAGGGATTGATAATAAAGCCAAGCTTGCATGTTTGCTATAAAGATTACATTTGACATATTTAAAGCATCTGGGACATCTTAGGGGGATTCAGTGACAGCCACTGATGTTACAGGGACATTTGAGCTGGAGATTCTTGGCATGTTCCATGAGGTTTATGTCATGCTTTATCCTTTTCCACATTTGAGAAAATATTCTGAGCAGGGCAACCCAGTATGGCACGGATAATCACATCGGTCTTTGGAAGACTATTACAGGATGTAGAATTATAAGCAAAACAAAATTCAAACTCCTTAGAAAAGGTTTCTGCTGCTATTTCAATCACCAACATTGAAAGCAAAAGTTTCCAGTTCACTTTTTCAATTTATTTCTGAGAATCCTTCTACATGTATATAATTTATTTTGATCATAATACCCTCCCATTACCTTCTCTTGTCCTCACTTCCTAGACTCCTCTCAATGAACCCTTATTTCCAACTCGTCCATCTTCAGCGCAGCGTTGATGTTTTCTTCATGTGTATGTGTGTGTGTGTGTGTGTGTGAGAGAGAGAGAGAGAGAGAGAGAGAGAGAGAGAGAGAGAGATAAAGAGAGAGAGAGACCCAGTGAGTTTAAATTAGGGTTGGTAGTTGGCTTCATGAGCTTGAGTGGGGGTTATTAACCTGAGTACATACGACCTAATAGTGGTTACAGCACTACAGAAAATGTCTCCTGGGCTGGAGAGATGGCTCAGTGTCTTAAG
>PVHP010049851.1:0-12017 GCA_004024765.1 Zapus hudsonius
TTCAGGTGGACTTGGCTATGCTATGAATTTGGTAGGTTATATGTTTAAATGCAGTTTTGATTCACAATATTTTTCAGCTTTCAGTTATCGTAAGGTAAGGAACATTTGTAATTGGTCTTTATCTCCTACCACATAGAATCTAAAGCCATTTGCATCTTCTAAGGATAGAAAACAGCAAAATAAGAATCTTGTCATTCATTACAACCCCTTTTTCAACCACATCAGAGTTCATATTATAAAGGTTACTTATAAGGGGATTGGAGCCAATTGCCAGAGGGACCAACTATGTGATTATAGGGTTATAACTTTCATGCCCACCACTTTGACTTGCAAGGGAAGAAGGGCTGGAGATGACTTAATCATTAATGGCCAATAATTTAATCAGTCACAACTCTGGGCCCATAAAAACCCAAAACGGTGGCATCTGGGGACCTTTCAGGTTGGTGAGCATGGAGTTATTAGAGGGTGGTATGCCTGGAGGGACCCAGAAGCTCTGTGTCCCTTCCTCCTATGCTGCCACAAGCATCTATTCTGTCTGACTGTTCCTTGGCCGTATCTGTAGATGTAGATGGTGATCTAGGAAGTAAACTGTTTTCCTAAATTCTATGAGCTGTTGTAGCAAATGTTCAAACCCGAGGAGGGAGATTCGTGAGTACCTTCAATGTAGCCAAGTAAAACAAAAAGTGTGAATACATGGGGAACCACCACTTATATTTGGTTTCTAAAGGTAGAGAAGGGCAGTATTGTGGGATGACCCTTTGAACTCCAAGAACAGAGTGTCAGAATTAAACTTAATTGTAATTCACCCAGTTGGTGTCCATAAAGAATTAGAGAATTATTTAGTATGTGTCCAATGGGGAGAGAAGGGCACACAATCTGTGTCAAGAAGTGTTGAGTGTCTGTATTTAGAAAAATAGTTACTATGTCCTACTCAATAGCAATTGAGAATTGGCACAGTGTTTAGAAATTGGATTAAAGCCTGGAACTCTACATCAAAGTTGCCTTAAAGACAAGAGATCAATGTTTCAGAACTAAGTCATAATATAACTAACATCTAAATGTACAGGAAACCTCCTACATGCCTGCAGTAAATGACGAGCATGCCTAACATCATGCATATGCTATAAATGTTGCATTTTTATGGATAGAAAGGCTGACTGAGATCTAGACAAATGAAGGAGCATGTTCCAGATCATCACGGACTGAAAGTGGAAGTTGAGGTAAAATCTCATGATGCCTCTACGAATAATATAGGATTTGGGGGGATCCAGAAGGAGTCCCCAAAATTATGAACCCCAACTTTGGATCCTTATCCTATCCATAATAAAGACTGATAAAATGGACTGGAATTGAGAAGGCTAAATTATGAGTTATTGAGCTTACTGTGGGAGAAAACCAAATTTATGAGGTTTAGAGAAAGTTGGTGTCTAGGAAAAGGCTGAAGCAGTTTCACGCACATGTGAGAAATAGAACATAGAAGACCATTCAAACTACAGACCAGAGAGGATTAAGAAACGGTGAAGGACTCAGAAGAGATAAGAGATAAATCTTATATGTAATCAATGTGAGAGGGTACTCCCAAAGCATGACACAGATAAAGAAAAAAAAAAAGGAGGAAGAAAAGACCCAAGTCAAGCTAAGTATTTCCCCCTTTCCAGCCATGCTGGTCCTAGCTAGGCTGGGAAGGAGGGACAGACAGACTTACATGAATGTTCAGGCCAGGTCATGGGACAAAAGGGAGAGAAGAGAGCCTTTCATAGGATTCAGACATCCAATCAGGATGAGCCTTGTCATCAGTCTCAGGTGTGTAAGCAGAGACTTGAGTGACTCAGACTCAAGGGACTGTGAGAGGGCAGATCCAGGGAGGCTGGGCTAAAGAAGAAACAGGGAGTTCCAGCTGGGCATGTCACTGGCAGGATCTGACCCATTTCTGTTTTGCCGAGATGGACAGAATGGCATCTCCTTGTTCCTTCTTTGGGCTTCTGTCCCTAAGCAACTGCCTAAAAGAAGCAAGCCTTCTCCTATTTCTTCTTTAGGAACTCTGTCATCAAAATCCTGTAGACTTTAACTATGTCCATGGAAGTCCAGTATCTAGAGGTGGATAATCTGGGGATACATCAAGGAAGAGCCCTCTGTTGTAAGAGATAAATTCAGTGGCAGGGAAGATGACTCAGCAGATAAAGCACTCTCCATGTGAGCCTGAGGACTGGAGTTTGGATTCACAGCACCCACATAAATGATAGGTAGGCATGGAGACCCACCTATAATCCCAACACTCAGGAGGCAAAGCCAGCTGGCTAATTAGAATAGCTGAACGAACAAGACCTGGGTTCAAATGAGAGGTCCTGCACGATCAGTAAGTGGGAGAGCCATCAAGACGACACTCAATGTCAACCTCTGGCCTTCACACACATGTGCACACATCTAGGCACATCCACACACTACACACACATGTGAAAACATCCATAAGCACATGCATACATAAAACACACACACTAACTCATGCAAGAAAGAGAAAGAGAGAGAGATCCCAAGCCTAAGTAGATTAAATGATATGTTTTCTTGCCACTAAGACCCAGCACTGTTGTTCTGGATGGTAGATGGTGATTCCATACAAGTGTTTGGAGTTCCGAACTCCTTTACATCTCTGGATTCCTCTGCCTTTAGCTGGACAAAGAGGCGGCAGCTTCTTAGCCACTTCAGCTTGGGAGTGACACAGAGTGCACTTGATTGGAAACAAATCGTCAGCATCCTTACCTGGTAATCAAAGGGCTGGAAAGGATCCCATGCTGGAGAAACTTCCTCACAACTCTACCCATGGAAGGGAAAAAAGACTCTGACCAGCTTCTGACAGAACCTGCCACAGAGGCACGCTCACTCTTCAGTCTTCCCATGATGCGCATTGGAGAGGAAAAGGAAAAGAAGAGGAAGTCCTATCTGATTGACTGGATATTGACATTCAGAATCACTAGAGATGGTTCCTCAAGTCAGAATTAAAATGGCTGAGCTTTAGCTCCACAGAAAAACACACATTTAAAAGTCAGAAACGAAGCCAGGGGCTACAGAAAGTTCTCAAATATAAGAGATCAGAATCAAAGATGATGCTAGATTGTGGGGTCCTAATATTCCCAAAGGGTGGGGGAGAGAGAGAGAGAGTTGCAGAGAGAAAATTCAAAGGGGAGATTTTTTTAAATAGAGGTTCTGGCTTGGACACACAGCAATGGAAGGGAAGATTACAGGGGAAGAAGCAGACTGGACAGAACAGTAACGCTTCCCTTAGGAACGTCTAAGGAACCACAGATGGACTTGTTTTCAGAGCCTGGACGCCTCTACTTCCTAGGTACTTCTGAATGGCACCACCCTCGAGACTATTTGTACTCTGAAGAAGCCAACACCGATATTTGGGATTCATATTCCCTCTGTCTGCAGTAGACAGAACAGAAGAGATGTTGTAGGTGGTTGTGGAATTCCTCCCATGCTTTGTAACATCAGGGAAAGGAGCCATAGCCCAAGAATCTCGGAAGATTCTTTTTAAAGGAATTAAAGAAACTCCTGCTAGAGAACTTTGTAGAGCCCAGAGGATCTTAAATACTCTGAAAAGGAGCTCCTGTTTGGGGCTATGCCATTCAATTTTTTTATTGCTAAATTGTGTAAATATCATTTTAACATGGATACTCCCCCCAGCTGTCTTCAGGAAAAAGAATGGGCCTGTGGAAAATGGCCTTTACCCTTCTTCAAGCTCAGCCCAGCCAATATCAGAACCATAGCTGGAGCAGGAAATTGAACCAAGGCAACCAGAGACTTTAACCTTTTAAGAAGTACTCTAACCCATTCAAAAGAGATCTTGTCCATTAAGTACCAGGAAATGTTCAAGTTTATTTTCCATAAACTGGACTCTGGCTAAGGGAGGAGGCAGGCTTTGTAGGTTAATAGGCACAGGTTCTGATCTGGGCTCTGCCCCCAGCCTGGGTGATCTAGACAAGTCTCCATGACACCATGAAGTACAAGCCCATTCCTACATCATAGCTTAGGTGCCAGAATGGAGAGTATTTGTTAGCAATATATCTGCTAAGGTGCCAAAAGTATCATGTAACATACATTAGAATTACTAAAGAAGCTAGCTCCTTCAGATGTTCAACTCTGCAGTTCTTTTTATCTTCGACTTTCAGTCATTCCCAATGGTCCATTTGATCACTGTATTTGAAACATAACTGATCCTTCTTTGGGTTTTATATGTGTGGTTCTCAATACTTCAGTGTGAGAAATGTCACTGTGATAGTAAGCATTTTGTTTTGAAAACTCATACTGTAACCTACCTGCAAATCAAGTAAAAAGCTAACATCTTATTAATAAGATAAAAGGAAATAATTGACATTGAAGTAAAGTACATTTTTATTTGTAAATTCATTTAATGAAATTATCCTTGCACTGTCACAATGTCTAATATCCCTAGACCCTATCCAGTCATTGTGACACCAAAACCTCCATACTACTTTCAAAAATATGCCTTGGGCAATATATTCCCTATGAGGCAAAAATCTTGTTTTTTTAAACTTGGATTGTTTAAACTGCATGAACAGTTCATGACTTACGGCTAGGTTTTCAGTAGCAATTGTGCCTCAAATTTTGAATTTTGATCTTCTCCTAGACTAGTGGTATATAGTAGGATACTCTCTCTTGATGTTGGTCAGTGACAGTGAGCATATAATCACAAGGGAAAATGACAAGTAGTGGACTGTGTGCCTTAAAAAATGGTGGTAAGTAGTTCATTATTTGGGTTTTGTTTGAGGCAGACCTCAAACTCTTAACCCTCCTGTTGCATCCTTCCAAATGCTGGGATGTACTGGAGGTAGTTTAGATGTATTAAATGGATTTAGGTTTTTATTTTCAATTTATAATGGGTGTATGAGGTTGTAATCCATTGTAAGACAAGGAAAATCTGTATTTTTTTCTTGACATACTGCCAAGATCCTCAGTGGCAAAATCACGTAGAGATGTCTAGCTTTATTTATGTTTAAATGATTTTTGGTGATGAACCTGGTCTTTACTCCCCAGAGTTTGTGGACTGTGTGTGTCTGATATACATACTAAGATGTACAGAACACATTCCTACCAAGAGGTTATCTTTCTATGTATCACCCAGAGAGTTCACCTTTGTTGAAGTGACAATTTACTCAGTTTCATTCAACTTCCTCTAGATAGACAAAAACTATAGGTGTCAAAACTCAAATTATGTTTAGCACCCATGACATATAATTTGCCTCAAATTGTCATTGGAAAAGTACCAGTTATAGTAGCCATGGGAAACACAGTTCTGAGCAGAAACACCTCAGAAGATGGCGGGAGGGGTGTTAACAGAATTTTCCACTTACTACCACATAGACACTGATGAAGGATTTGAATTCTCACTTCCCTTGGCCTGGACTCAGTAGGTTGGTTCACCTGGCCATGTGGATCAGTGTTTGTTCTGAGCCTTGTCTTCATATTTTCAGCCTCGTTTTGCCTTCTGAACTAAGTCTTCAATGAGGATGTTGGTCTTACTCACTTGGAACATGGCTGAGCAGCTTCTGTGTACACTTGATTCCCTGAGGCCTGGGACAAGAACATATAAGCACTTCCCCAGGAAGAAAGACACAGACATAAATAAACTTGCTCTCAGTGCCTTCCCAGAGTTTGAATGAAATGCTACCAATTATAAAGCAACTAACACTCTACTGCAGTGATCCCAGCCAAATCTCGTGCTGATGCAGCGGGGAGCAGCAGCATTCACTTCCAGGCAAAGAATCTTCTAACCATATGGCCCAAATGTGCCAACCACAGCACATTAGGAAAAAGCCACGTGACACTCAGAGTCCTAACTGGCACCCTAGACATTCTTCTCTTCCTTGAGGGTCTTCCCTGCCCCTCAGATTATGAGATGGATATATGTAGGGACCTTTTCTCATTCAGCTATGTGTCCCTAAAGCCTAATACAGAACATGAACAATGAACAAGGGCTTTAGCAAATTGCTAGAACTGAAGAGAAATAATAGAACCCATGACCTGCGCTGAGCTTCATTCGACAAGCTTGGTTCCACTCTTGGCAACCTCCTTACCCCTGGTCCCCCAACATTCATTCAGCCCTACTCAATTTCTCCACCCCACACCAATGCTGGCCGGCAACCTCATGAGACTACTAGAACAACTTGAGTCTGTTAAATTCTGCCATCCAAATCTTATTTGACTGCCTGATAGAAACAGCCCCCAGCATGTGAACCGAAAGGGTTGGATGAGGGACTTTTCTAAAAGGGAAATGAAATACTAGGTACCTACTTAGCTTGAATCCTCGTTATAGTCATCACCGCATGAGCCATGCACCCAGCCAAGATATTAGCATGGAAGTGAAAGGAAAGGGCGCAGGGATGACTGAAGGTGCCTCAAAAATCCAAGGGATAATCTGTAAAGGTTATGTCCACAATCATAATTTTACCAAGGTTTTTTAAACCTGTGAGGCCAAGGGGGAAAAAAAACAGACTGTAAAACTTTTAGAACCAGAATCTCAGCTGGCCTCTTGTATGAGTCTGCCTTTCAAAGACCTGTGAATGCAGAGCTGGCAGCAAGGTGGATCGGTGGCTTGAGTTGGTGAAAAGTTGTCTAGTGGTAAAGGGACCTTAGAAAGAGATTCCCTGAGTGTGAATTCTGCAGAGGGAATTTAGGCCCAAAGGAAGATACTGAGAAAAGGGAAGTGATTCCAAAAGGAATGATGAAATGTTGTGTTTCACTTCTCATTTCTAAAAAAAAAAAAATCATGGAAGCTTGTTCAGACTGAGCTTGGTTTCAGGAAGAAATGAATATTAGTACATAGGTCTGGTATACTTCTCATGTGACTCTAGAACCTGGCAGTATAACTTCCTATCAATGTGGCCTTGGACAAATGTCTTCAGCTCCCTAAACCTTGATTTCCACTTGGATCAAATGGAGAGCCTGACAGCTCTGCAGTCACAGGCTGCTGTGAGGATGAAGTAAGACGATGAACGCAAAGTCCTCGGTTCACTGTGGACACCTGACATGTGCTCAAGCCATATGAAGAATGAGAGGGAAAGGACCAGGGAGATGGTTGGAAGCAGCAATCCTACCACTTAGGTTGTGTGGAAAGAATGACATAAAAAATCATAATGTCCAATCAAGCAATATAAAAATACAACAGTAAAATGATAACAAATATGATCAAATAAAGTGAAATAAAGATTAAAAATAAAAATATAGTATCTCAGTCAATATAAATTCCCCTATTCTGAGTTAGCTTTTGAATGTGACTCTGCAAATGTTTCTCTTTTGAGCTCAAGTAGGAACCTATTTGACCTAGAATGATCAGTGTATGGTCTGCTTCTGTCTGTCTTTCCTGCTGAGTGGAATTCTTCAACAGTAATCAGCTTTCTCTAGTATGAATGTCTCATCCTCAGCAGAGGGTGCCCTGCCCCACAATGCCCACGCTGCCAGTACTGTCCTGTGTGCTGTGTTATCAAGCTCTCCACCCACAAGCTTCCATGTCTGAGGCTCTGAGAGGGCCACGTCCATGCCTGTCGCCACCTTTGACACTGAATAGTCCAGGCATTTTAGCCAGCATTCTGCAGTATTTGTCAGAGTATGTTTGTGTTCACTGAGTTTGTGTCTAGTCTGCTCTTGTGGGTGTTCACATGGGTCTTAGGGTTGGCACTTGCTTGTTTAGTGGAAGAGGGGTCTTTAGAGTTTGGAGATGTGAAAGTATTAAGTTTTCTATTCTCTCCAGCAAACATGTTGGATTGAAGAGTTGCTCTCAGGATTGGTTTCCCCTCCCCCCCCCAGCCTAACAGAATGGCACCATCTTTGCTGGGTCCCTTACTTCACATCTGCTTCATAGAGTGTGTGGACGTGGATCTGCCATATAAGTGTGTGTGCATGTGTGCGTGTGCTGTGTGTGTGTGTGTGTGTGTGTGTGTGCTAGAACCAAGAGATTGATACTGGCTGTCTTCCTCAGTTGCTCCTGACTGTCTGAGATAAGGTCTCCCCCCTGAACCTTGAGCTCATGGTTTTGGCTAGACTAGCCAGCAAGCTCCAAGAATGCGCCTGTGCTGCCTTCTCAGCACTAGGCCTACAGGTCTCTGCCACCACATCTTGAGATTTTATGCGGGCGGTGGGGATCTGAACTCAGGTCCTCAAGCATGCGTGGCAAGCATTTTACTGAATGAGCTATCTTCCTAGGCTGAAAATTTTGTTTCTGCAAGATCTACATATAGATATTATTCTTTTCTTTTGATTGCAGTTGGGTGAAGGGAGAAGTTTATAAGCCAAGGTGATGACTATCTACTTTACTGTTTTATATGAGTGTCTTAACACTCATATAAAACAAAATAAACAGACAAATAAAGAGTGGGATAAAAGAAAAAACTGAAAGACATATTCATCCTAACACATGCACAAATCACAACCTACAAACACAAAAAAATATGAAAAAGAAAACCTTTATGACATTTCCAAAATTGCATAACTCCTCCATAATTATGGTGGTTTGAATGTAAAATGTCCACCTTTGTTTGAAAATTTAGGCCCTAGTTGGTGGCATTGTTTGGGAAGGTAGTGGAACCTTTAGGAGGTGGAGCCTTGCTGAAGGAATTTTGTAACTGTGGGTGGACCTCGAAGTTTCATAGTCCAGTCCTGCTCGGGTTTTCCTTCCTTTTTTTCCCCTCTTTCTCTACTTCCTCCTGCTGATGTGACCATATAATGTTGGCTTTGCTTTCTTACCCTTACAGAATTACCAGAGAAACTCAAATTGTTTCTGGTCAGATATTTTGTACCAGCAACAAGAAAGTAACTGAAATCTAAGATTATAAATAATTGATATACCAGATAGAATTCAAAATCCCACTATTAAAACCTGTTCATTGAAGAAGAGAGAGATGGCTCTGTGGATAAAGTGCTTCCTGTGAAGTCATGAGGACCTGATTGTGCATTCCCAGCCAGACATGGTGCTGTGTACCTGTAATATCAGTGCTGTGGAGGTGGAAACAGGAGAGCTCCCTGGGCTTCATCCCCAGCATATCTGGCTGAATTGGTGAACTAAGAGACCCTGCCCAAAAACAGAGAGTAACTGAAGATCTCTGGCCTCCACATGCATAAACACAAATGAGCATATGCACCTACACACACACCTGTAGCTTCACATATATGAACACACATGTACATACCACACAAACATACACATGCAAAAGAAAAAAAAAGGTCAATGAATTTTTAAAAGATTCGAGCAAACAGATAAATGAAGTGAGGAAATCAATTCAGGACCTAGATAAGAAAGTCAGCAAGGTGCATATAAAAGTCAGAAAAACGGGTGATAAATTCAACAACATGGAGGAAAAATGTGTACCTAATATATTGGACATAAAGAGACATATCAGTTCAGGCATAATAAATAGGTGATGACTTTAATATCCTAGATTGTTCAGGCAAAAAAAATCAAGAAATAAAATTAATGCTTAAATTGTATCATATGGATTTTACAGATATCTACAGAATATTCCACCCAATAGCTCCAAAATACACATTTTTTTCTCAGCAGCCCAGGGACCTTTCTTTTAAATAAATGCTGTATTTTTGAGCCACAAGTCAAGTCTTAAATATGAAATAAAGGAAGTAATGTCCTGTATTTTGACTTTAATTAATAGAATAAAACTAGAAACTAACAGTAAGAGGAACTCCAGAAAATTATACAGAGGAAGAAGGACCAGTACACCTTTGAGTGATTAATGAGTCCTTCAATAAATTAGGACAAAATAGAAAAATTCTTAGAATCAAAGGAAAATGAAAACACAGTTTGCCAGAACTTTTGGTCTATATCAAAGACATTTCTAAATTCATAGCTATGAGTGCCTACATCAAAACATTTGGCAAATTTAATATAACAATGTAATGACAAGCCCTCAAGGTCTTAGAAACACAAGAAAATGCCTAACCCAAAAATAGTAAACAGAGAGAGATACTAAAGATCAGGATAAAAATTAATGGAAACTAAATGAGCAATACAAAGAAGCAATGGAGCAAAAGGCTGGCTCTTTAAAAAGGTAACCAGAAGCAGGAAAAGAACCCAAATCAAATAAAGAAAAGATGAAAATGGATACATTACAACAGGTGCTTAGATGCTTATGAAATTCAGAGACAAATTAGGAACCTACATTTTAAATTTTAAAACCTATATTCTAATAAACTGGAAAATCTAAATGAAATGGATACACTTATAAACATATACAACCTACCCAAAACTTAGTTAAAATTTGTCTACAGGACTATTAACATGTTTGCCTGTACTTATTAGGGATTTAAAAACAAAATATACATGCTTTGTGGTTTTCAAACAAAAGGATAGAAACAATTGAAGTAAATACATATTGAGCAATGAGGTTGAAGCAGTAATAATTTCCCAACTCAAAAAAGCCTAGGGTTGTATGGTATTGTATTCAGCTTCACATGGCTAGAAAGAACTTCCAAACAGACACAGTTTATGGGAGGAATGGAATTTATTTCAGGCTTACAGATCCAAGGGAAGTTCCATAGTGGTGGAAAAAGCTGGCTTCCTTTCCCAGATCCAAGTAGAAAGTGAGAGACAAAACCACTCATTTTCAAATCCACTCCCAGTGAGACACCCCTCACTCCATTTCCCACTCTCTACTCCCCTTTTCTCCAGCCCCCTCTAAACACACATACCACTTTCCAGCCCAGAGCAGGAGTCTGCCTGCTAGGGGTAGAAGCTGCAAACTCAATTTTAATAACATCTCAGTCTATGGGGGGGGGGGGACATACTACCACAGATGGGCTGGCTCACTGCTCAATTCTACCAGATACCTGAAGTTAAACAAATATCCATTTTATGTAATTGGTCCATAAAAATTATAAAAAAAGTAACACTATAATATTCATTTTACAAACACAAGAAAATTATAGATCAACTTTTCTCATGAAGATGGATGCAAAAATCCTCACTAAAATTATTGCAAACTGACTTTAGCATTTTAAGAAAATTATACTCTATAGCCAAGTTGGATTCATTATAGTTTCAATATACATAAGTTAATAAATGTAAAAAAAAAATCACACAAATAGACTCAAGGACAGAAATCCCAATCATGATCATCTCAATTGATACCAAGAAGGCCTCTGACAAAGTTCAGGATCCCTTCAAAATAAAAGTCTAAAGAGGCTAGAAATAGCCAAGCATGGCAATGAATGCCCACACTGAGGAAACAAAGAAAGGAGACGAGAAACTCAAGTACAGCCTGGTCTCTATATAGCAAGACACCATCTCAAAACACAAACAGAAAAAAACAACCTAGGAACAGAAAGGACATGCATAGATACCGTAAAGATTATAAAAAGCAAACTTATAGGTGACATACTACCTCTTGTAAAAATCCAGTAAGCCCACTGAGGAGGGCCCCTAGCAAGCCGAGGACAGAGAGGAGGGAAATGGGGGTACCATTGTAAGACTTGCTCATGCAATGTATCTAATTATTGACAAAAAATATGGAAAGAAAGATGCAATAAACTCTTTTAGAAAGGCAGCTCTTAATGAGACAGATGAAGTACTTTTTCTGATTTAACTACACACCAGTAGAGAACCATTTCTAAAAAAAAATAATTGCCAGTTATACATATAACAGGGGATGATTATTTAGAATATTTTTTAAAAACTCAAAAAATCTGCAACAGTAAATTTAAAAAAAGCAATCAGCGGGTAAATGAAATTAATATGCACTTCTCAAAAAAATTGGAAAAATGTTAAACAGAATGTTAAACATTCTTAACCATCAAAGAAAGACTAGGAATGGAGAGATGGCTCGGTGATTAAAGGAGTTTATTTGCAAAGCAAAGAGTCCAGGTTTGACTTCTCAGTGGCCAAGTAAAGCCAGAGGCATAAAGTGGCACATGCATCTGGAGTTTGTTTGCATTGGCAAGAGGCCCTGGCATACCCATTTCCTCTCTTATTGCAAACAAGCAAACAAATAAAT
>PVHP010049852.1:0-12026 GCA_004024765.1 Zapus hudsonius
TTGTGTCGAAAATCCTTGGTTCCTGTCTCAATGGCCTATCCTGTGTTGATTGAATGACTGTGGTTATAGGTCCCTTGTTCATCATTCATTGTCTGCTGAGTTCCCTATGGATCCTCCCTGATATGACTGTGGTGGCTCCTCTCTTGTCAGGGTCTCATCCATCGGCCTAAGGTTGGTTGGTAAGGTTAGATGGGCCACACCTCTCTCGTTGTATCCTTTCGGAGAGTCCTGGCGAAGTTGTTACTCGGTCACCATCTTGCTCCGCCCCCAGTTGATGACTTTTTTAAAAGTTCATCCTAAAGGAGAGATTGGAATAACTTGCAGAGGACTAGGGAGGTGGCTCGGTTAGTGGCGTTTTTGCTGCACAGGCATGAGGACCTGAGTTCTGATCCCCAGCACCCATAGAAAAGCTGGGCATGGTGGCATATACCTGTAACCCCAGTAGTGGGAGACATAGAACCCCTAGGGCCCACAGGCCAACCTGGTCTAGCTGAATTGGTAAGCAGTTGAGGAGGGCACTGACATTGACCTCTGGCCTCCACACATACCTGCACACACACATGCACACCCGCCCACATAGGAACACACACATTAGACATGCAAAAAATGACTTCACATAAAATAGCTTATGTAGTTCTTTTATTATTTTTTTCTTTCCTCTTTGAGACAGGGTCTCCTATAGCCCCAAATTGGCCTGCAACTCCCTATGTAGCTGAAGATGGCCTTGAACTCCAGATCCTCCTGTCTCCACCTTCCAAGTACTAGGATTATAGGCATGCACATTTTATTTAGCGCTGGGGATCAAACCCAGGACTTTGTGCATCCTAAGCCAGCACTCTACCCATTGAGTCTCAACCTTAGCCCCATGTAGTTCAAGTTACCTTATTTTTTGAGGTAGGGTCTCACCCTAGCCCAAGCTGATCTAGAACTCACTCCGTAGACCCAGGCTGGCTTTGAACTCACGGCCATCTTCCTGTCTGCATTATAGGTATGAGCCACCACACATGGCTCTTTATTCACACGTGTGTGTAAGTATGCATGTATGTATGCATATATGTATGCATGTATGGGTGCACTTGGGTCTCTTGCTGCTACAAACGAACACCAGATGCATGTGTTCTGAGGATCTGTGGGTGTTGGGGATTTGCACCCAGGACAGCAGGCTTTGCAAACAATCACATTTAACTGATGAGCCATCTCCACAGCTCTGGGTAGTTCATTTTTAAGACAACTGTAATCCACCCTCAGTCCATTTAAGTGTAATCCAGAGATCTGTCTTAAAGCTGCGAGTGACAGATCAGAGCTTGAGATATAATATCACTGTGATTTTTGTTAGTGGTATCAGTACACCAGATGGAAGGTGAGGTGTGATCCCGAGAACATAGAGGCACCGTGCACCCTTGGAGGTGATTGCTGCTGCTTTGAATGGAATCTGATTTGTCCCCCTCCCAGACACACAGAGACCAAGAATCCCCTTTACTTAAGCAGTGCAAATAAATTGCTGACTAAAGCAGATTTAGGAGTTGGGAGAGTGAAGGCTTATCAAAGTCGAATAACCTCTGCGGGAACTTAATTTCTTAAGCCTCATTTGCATCTCTAATGTTGCTGTTTATTACCTTTGGCAGTCAGCCCTTCCAGGCTGGAGGATCTTCTGGCTTCATGCCTTGGGCTAGGTCCACCCTGGGGTACTCCTGTAGGTCAAGGTGGGAAGGACTTTTGGAGAAATTTGGATTAAGACCACAAGCATCCGAGATTTGGTTTTCTTCTGTCCTAATACGCGCCTGTCCTGGTGGCTCGTGTTCTGCTGTGTGGATACGTGTGTGCGTATGGAGGCCAGAGAAAGATAGTGGGCAACCTCTTCTCTCACTTATTTCTCTGAGACAGAGTCTCTCAGTAAATTTGGAGCTCAAAATTTTTGAGTGAGACTGACTGACCAGGAAATCCCATTGTTTCTCCTGTGTCTCTCTCCTGCTCAGCACTGGGATTACAGGTGTGTGTGTGACCAGGCCCAGCTTTTTCTGCAGGGGAGAGAGATTCACCTTAGGTCCTGAACCAGCTGAGCCATCTCCCCATCCCTTACATTCTCTTTTGTGCCTAATTGATGATATCATCACTTTATCTACTAATGTTAGGGCCTGAGGTCGACCACCCCTCAGAAGGACAGAGGACACATGGGATAATGCAACGTCACACATCGAGGTTTATTTCCAGCTAGCTGGGGTCCAGCGTAGCGGGTTTCAACATGGACCCTGAGCATAGGGCTCTAGGAGTTTTCATACTTTCTTTTCAACAGCTAGCATGAGTTCCACAGTAATTTTCCATAGTCTTTGAAGTTGCATATTCTGGCCCATTCCTGTTGCCCATATCCTGGTGGTGGGGTGAGATAAATTCCAGACCCACCTCTCAGATAAATATTTGGTCTCTTAGCCAGATGCACAGGGTGGCGCATTTGTCTGGAGTTTATTTGTAGTGGCTAGAGGCCCTGAAATGCCCATTCTTTCTCTCTTTTCTTTGTCTCTTTCTGCATGCAAATAAATTAAATATTTTTTTAAAAAGAAAGCTGTTAATTGTCATGCTTGGCGCTGAGTACCCAGGAACCTGTAAGAAAGTCCCAATGGCTAAATCCCATTTTCTCTGTTAGAAACAGCCCAGCTGTGGTGATTTGGGTAGCCTAATCTATATCCATGAAGAACCAACCCCCCACCATTTAAAAGGTTAACTCCAGGTGCATGATGACCTGAGTTTGGATCCCTAGCACCCGTATAAACCGTTAGGTACAGCCTCTCATCCAGTGGGGCTTGAGAGCTAGCATGTCTAGCCCAATTGGTGAGCTGTAGATTCAGTGAGAGACCTTGTCTCAAGGAGCGAGAGGCAGAGAGACTGAAGAAGATGTTGACCTGTGGCTTTCACACCTGCACAGCATGTATGCGTACCTGCACACACATACAAATATGCATTCACACGCTTGTACACCATACACACATGTACATGTAAAAGCAAACAAACAAGCAAAAACAGGAAACCTCAGGGGAGTTGGGGAAATGACTCAGCACTTAGAGGCTCATAAAGCCTCCAGGCCTGGTTCAGTTCCCCAGCCCCTCACATAAGTCAGACATCCATTTGTAGCGGCAAGAGAACCTGGCACATACGCCCTTTCAGGCAAATATTTAAAGTTGAAAGAAGGAGGAATAAGAGGAAGAAGGAGGAGGAGGAGGAAGAAGAAGAAGAAGAAGAAGAAGAAGAAGAAGAAGAAGAAGAAGAAGAAGAAGAAGAAGAAGAAGAAGAAAGAGAAGAGAAGAGAAGAAAGAAGAAGAAAGAAGAAGGAGAAGGAGGAGAAGGGGGAGGGGGAGGGGAGAGGAGAGGGGAGAGGAGAGGAGAGGAGCCAGGCTGGTGATATAGCTGAATGGCAGAGAACTTGCCTAGTGTCTTCAAAGCCCTGGGTTTCAGCTCCAACATTGAAAACTTTAAAGTTTAATATATTTATTTTTTTTTTTTGGTCAGGGGACCACAATCTAAGAAAATTAATAAAGCTTGAAACACCATCATTATTTTAGGCTCACTCTAGAAAAACCTCTTAGAGAAAGCCAAAGGGCACAGAAACCAAATTAGTCTGATAACATTTTTCATATTATAGGCTCATATAATTTCACTGTCTCCCTCACTATTATCAGTAGGGTTTGCTTTTCAAAATAAAATTTCACTGGGTACCATAAGTTTTTATAGCATATTGCATTTCATGGTGTGGTTATGAATTTTAACTTAACCTCCAAAGATGCTTCATTAAAAGTCTCTCTTTGCCATAGCCCTGGGTGGTGGTTTCGTTCATGGCTTGTCTTTGCAATTTGTTTCCAAGAGAGGGCGGGTGGAAGGGTCGGGGTGGAGAGTTTAGCACAAGTTGACAGCCTGTGGGTTCAAATTCTTAATCAGCCAGCCCAAGCAGAGTTGGAATAGTTATTTGCAGTGGTCGGTGGTCTAGAATTCCAATGGTGGCCTGCTGTTGCCAAGATGAACCATTAAATCCTGATTTTTCCTCTCTTTTTCTAGATACGGATTGAAGCTACACTTGTGTGTGACCCAATGCAATCTGTTCTCTGTACCCTCACCCTGCCCCACTCTGGGAAATTGGTAAAATATAGCAACTGGTATCTGAGGGCATTCCAGAGAGGATTAACTAATTGGGAAGACCCAGCCTGAATGGGTGCTGCACCTTCCATAGGTTGGATTACAGGGGTAAAACACAGGAAGTTAACATTCTCTCTCTCTCTCTCTCTCTCTCTCTCTCTCTCTCTCTCTCTCTCTCTCTCTCTCTCTCTCTCCCTAGCTGCCTTTTGCTCTGCACACCTTCCTTGCCATCATGGCAAGAAACCCCTGAAGCTATGAACCAGCATCTTTGCTCCTTTATGTCGTTTTGATGAGATTTTTTGTCTCAGTAGAGATGTCTCACAAATTCACGTGGGTTTCATATTCTTGGATCCAATCAACTGCAGATAGAAGATATTTGGAAAAAAGATTATGTTTGAACAATGCATATACAGATTCTCCCGCCTTATTTTCTTCTAAACAATACATGGAAGTTACAGTTTTAGCCTTGGAAACAGGGAGCAATGATATAAAGTATGTGAGAAGATGTATGCAGGTTATGCAAATCCTATGCTGTGTCTTTTTTATGTATTTATGAGAGAGAGAGAGAGAGAGAGAGGTGCTCCAGGGTCTCCTGTCACTGCAAATGAACTCCATTTTTATCACTTTGTGCATCTGGCTTTACATGGGTGCTGGGGAATCGAACCCATGTCATCAGGCTTTGCAAGCAAGCACTTTTGACCACTAAGCCATCTCTCCAGCCCCCTATGCTGTTTTTTTAAAAGTAGGATTTGTGTGCTCAGGCTCTCATATCGGTGTGCCAAGTACTTTATCCATTGCGTCATCTCTCATCTATGAGTGTGCTTCAGAAATGTCACCCTTTCTTTGGGGAAGAAGCTGTAACCTTTTGCAAGGGACACAAACACTGTAGATTGGAGACACGGGAGTGTCCTTTCAGCTCAGATCACTTAACCTCATGTTCTCTCCTGAGTCCTGAGGATCAGGGAAGGGTCAGTGGTGGGCATGGGGTCCTTCCATTGGGTCTCTTGACTTGTCACTGCTTTGCTCGCAAACAAGGAATGAAGTTGACCCTTGGGAATCAGAGACTTTCCCAAACTACAGAGCAAAGAGGGGCAGGGATGGAATTCTACCCAAGTGCCTGGCTTAATATTACAACTTGCTTTTTTCTTTTTGGTTTTGCTTTGTCCAGGTAGGGTCTAACTCTAGCCCAGGCTGATCTGGAACTCTGTAGTCCTCCTGAGTTCTGGGATCAAAGGTGTGTGCCTCCCCATTCAGCTTCAACTTCCCTTTTTAAAATATTTTATTCACACTTGTGTATGTGTGCATCTGGTGCCACTGCAAAGAAATGCCAGGTGCATCTGGCTTACGTGGATGGCAGGGAAGTTGAACATGGGCTGGCAGGCTTTAATCCCGTCGTCTTCCCAGCCTCTCCAATTCCTTTCTGAATAAGAGCCTTGAGGTTCTTTGTGGGCCTGAACCCCTCTATGAAGTTTGTCTCTAGAGGGAGGAATGGGTCAGCTGACCCTTTTCTGGGTACCTCTTTTCTCAGAACTGAATTGAAACTTACAAAGCTCAGGCAGTTTAGAAAGTTACAAAATTCATAAGGTCCCACTGCCCCAAGGTTATATAAGAAGTAATTGATTATTGGTGAAGGGGAGACTCTTCGGTGGAGCTGCCTATAAATTGGGCACGGAACTCCCAGGATGTAACTTTTGTGGGTAGTCCCCCTTGCCAGAGTGGGCTTTATGGTGATTCAGCTGCCTTTGGGTCACCCACCCATCTGTTAGTGACCCCAATAAACTTACTGGTTCACAAAGTGAGACTTGGATGGGGTCATTGCTTTGGTATGTCATGGCACCTAGTTTGGGGTGAACAGACATTTGTTCATGTCTCCACAGGAAAAGTCACACAAATACAGTAAGTTGTCCCTCTCTGTGCTGGGAAGTTTAGGGACAAAGCTCTCATGGGGCGGTGGCCACCCCTCCTATAGGTGACCTCTCCTTCCGTTGTTAGAAATCCCCCAGAGCATCTGACACTGTATGTATTTACTAACTGACGTCTAGTCAGTAGAATCCTGGGGTGCTGCTCAGAGCCCTACAACACATCTTACCGTGTCCCCCGACAGCAGATTGTCAACTCAAGTGTCCATGAAGTAGAGGTGGAACAAAGGGACACAACGTGTGCCTGTCTCCCCTCTGGATTTGGAAAAGTTGTTTTTTTCCCAAGGCAGCATATTTCACACTATGATTTCTCACAAGTATGAATTTAATTATAGCTGCTTCCTGACTCAGGAAGCTTAGGCAGTCTTTGTTAACTCCATGCCAGGTTGAATGCCACAAGTTTTTTATTTATTTAAAAAAACAGAATTTTATAAAATTTTAAAATAAAATTTTAAAAATATTTTCTCTATTCTTTATCTGAGAGAGAGAGACAGAGAAAAAGAGACCATCAGAGAGAATAAGTATGGGTGCACCAGGGTTTCCTGCCACTGCAAAGGAATTCCAGACGCATGTGCCACTCAGTGCATCTGGCTTTATGTGGATTCTGGGAATTGAACCTGGGCCATCAGGCCTTGCAAGCAAGTGTCCTTAACCACTGAGCTGTCTCGCCAGCCCTAAGAGTTGGTTTTAAAAACATTTTATTGACAATTTTCACACATGTATATAATTTACTTTGACCACAACCATCTCCCATTACCTTCTTTTATTTTTATTTTTATTTTTTTGAGGTAGGGTCTCACTCTAGCCCAGACTGACCTGGAATTCACTATGTAGTCTCAGGATGGCTTCTTACAGTGATCCTCCTACCTCTGCCTCCTGAGTCTGGGATTAAAGGTGTGCACTCCCACACCTGGCTCATTACCTTCTCTTGATTCCTCTTTCTAGGCCTTTCTACTAAACCTCTTCTTTCAAAATAGCCCCTCTTCTACTTTTTTTTCCTCCTCCATCATCCATGGCAGCATGTTGATGGATCTGACACTGTAAATGTCATGCAGGTAGCAGAGGCTGCTGTAGGTCATGAATGCAATGGCACTTTGTGTCTGGAAGATAGTGCTCCACAGCACTCCTCCCCATCCTCTGTCCCTCATCACATTCTGTCTCCTCTCCTGCAATGTTCCCTGGGCCCTGGAGGGCATGATAGAGATGTCCCAGGTTTCTAAACAAATATTTTATTTATTTCTTTGTAAGCAGAGAGAGGCCAAGAGAATGAATGCAACAGGGCCTCCAGCTGCTGCAAACGGACTACAGATATACGCACCACCTTGTATGGGCACTGGGGAATCAAACTCGGTTCTTTAGGCTCTGCAGGCAAGTGCCTTAACAGCTGAGCCATCTTTTCAGCCACATGGCCTTGAAGCCCAAAAGCCTGGCACATAAATAGCTGTACTATTAGACTGATACTGCTGATTAAGCTATGTCTAATTTTAGAAACCTGGAAAAAATTCCTTGCAGATTGTAATAAGTTATGCCCCCGGAGCCATACAAATGGGTGCTTAATTGCTGAACAGAGGAATTCTGCAAAGCTTGGGAAAGCTGTAGTGTGGTTTCTTCTGCTGCTAGAGCTATTTTTGGTACAGAAAAAAAATGACAGGGACATGTCTGCACTCCGGATCTGGCTGGGAATTCACAGGAGGTGTAGGTGTGATCTGGGAAAGAAGGCAGGGTGTGAGACAGGAGTTAGGGGATTTCTCTGCCCTTCTGTCTGGTTGGAGAGGGCTGGGGGGAATAGTGGAGGTGAGGGGTTGTCTCCACCAGTGAATGCCACCTTTGGGATCGCCCCAGAAGTGCTTAATGCTCAGTTTCCAGGATTTCTGAGTTCTGAGTCCTCAGGGCAAAGTGAGTTCCTATTCTTTTCTGTCTGGAAAGCTGAGAATTTCAAAGCCCTAGACAGACCATGCACAACAAAGCAGGAGTGGTGGTTGGTGTCTTAGGTCATTGGGACTCCTTCCATGGCTCCTGTTGCGAATGTGCTCTCTTCTACAAATCAGTAAGGACTTGTGTTTTCATTGGGCAATGGTGTTATTATCAATGTACTTTAGAATATAAGTGTGGGGCTGAGGAGATAGCTCATTTGTGGGCTCGTCTTGTAAGCATAAGGACCCGAGTTTGATCCCCAGAACTCAAAAATAGCTGGGTGTGGTACCCCAGAACTGAGAAGTGCTGGCAGGCAGATCCCTGGGGCTTGCAGGCCAACCTGGCCTCCTTGGTGGAACTGTCCAAAGAAAAGATGGGGGTGTGTTACTGAGGAGCACACAAAGTTGTCGTCTGGCTTCCACACGCATGCATACACATATGCCTGTGTGTGTACCAACATGCACACACCACATACACTTGCAAAACATAAAAATTGTGCTCACTTAGGAAAAGGACTAACTTGCATCGTGCAAGTTAAGAAATGTAGCGTTAATGCCTTCTTTGAGACTCACTTTGACATTTATTCCAAATTGATACAAGTGACCTGCTCAATTACATTGTGACAAGGAATCCTTTTCTAGGTTTAAACTCGGTACAGTGACTTCTTTTAGCATTTCTGTGCATGTTGGTGGATCTAGAAAGAGAATTATTGTAGCCTTGCCAGGGTCAGATATTTATCTCTGAAACCTAGATATGTACTCATCTCTAGACAACTTGAATATTTATTCCAGAGTTGACTTCTTTTTCTTCCCTCCCTCTCTTTCTCCCTCCCTCCTTCCCTCCTTCCATTCCCTCCTTCCCGTCCCTCCACTCTTTCCTTCCTTCCTTTCTTCCTCTTTCTTTCTTTCTTTCTTTCTTTCTTTCTTTCTTTCTTTCTTTCTTTCTTTCTTTCTTTCTTTCTTTCTTTCTTTCTTTCTTTCTTTCTTTCTTTCTTTCTTTCTTCCTTCCTTCCTTCCTTCCTTCCTTCCTTCCTTCTTTCTTTCTTTCTTTCCTTTTTCTTTCTTTTTTAGGTTAAAGTCTCACTCTAGCTGAAGTTGACTTGGAATTCACTCTGTGGCCTCAGGGTGGTCTCAAACTCGAGGGGATCCTCCTACCTCTCTGCTTCCTGAGTGTCTGGGATTACAGGTGTGCACCACCACACCCAGCAAGAGTTTCCCCCCACCCTGTTTTTTTGAGAGGGAAAAATATAATGTGTAATGTGAAAGAAAAATTTAAAAGCAACCTGCCCATTTTAATGTTCTTCAGGCATTTTTTCTTGTCAATTTGCAAAAATAATTTGCATAGATATCACTTTCACATTTATTACATTTGTGGCGAGCAGAATGCTTCGATTTTACTTAACATGGGTGTCATAGTTTGATCCAGGTGTCCCCCACAAACAAATGAATGTGTTCTGGGTAGTTGATCCTCAGCTGATGGCAGTTTGGATTTTACAACCTTGCTGGAGCTGTGTTGTTGGGGGTGGGCTTATGGGGTTATAAACCAGCTCCCCCTTGCCAGTGTTTGGCATACCTTCCTGCCGCTGTGGCAGAGGTGATGTCCAGCCCTCTGCTCATGCCATCGTTTTCCCTGCCAGGATGGAGTCTCCCCTTGAGTCCGTAAGCCTAATAAACCCATTCCTCCATAAGCCGCTTTTGCTTAGGTTCTTTCTGCGCAGCAACTAGAACGCTGACCGCAACAGCAGGTTTCTATTTATATTGTTAGGGATTTTAAAGTAAATCATAGTCTGTTTATATATGAGTTTAGAAATACCATGTTTTTCATTGTTTATTTAAACACTCATCCTGCTGCCAGAAATGCCATTGAAAACCTCTTTCCTTTTTCTCTGAGGCAGGGTCTCAGCCTTGAACTCACTATGTAGCTGAGGTTGATCTTGAATTCCTGATCCTCTCATCTCTACTTCCCACATGCTGGAATTACAGGCCTGTCACCTAACCCAGCACCCAGCCCTCTTCAAAAATCTCAGCTTTGCAAATTAGCCTAAACCTCCACGTGGTATCCATAACCCACAGGCCTCAGAGGAACAAGATGGGAGGTGTGAAGCCTGCGAGTGAGTATGAGCCAAGTGTCCTGCCAGCCACCTGGCATCTGTCCACAGGACTGCTGGTATGGACTGACCAGCTAACACTTCGCAAAGGCATGAATGTGCCATCTTCTCAGATCCATTCTGCGTGGCTGAGGGGATCAGACAGAGTCGTCACCTCGGTCCATGCATAGTCCCAAAGCCCAATTTTAGCCTCAAGCAAATTATATTTTTATGTGTGAATGTGTGTGTGTGTGTGTGTGTGTGTGCCCATGCAGGTGTGTATACATGTGTGTGCAGTCATGCATATGGAGGCCAAAGGCTTCCGTTGTTCTCCACCTTATTCTTTGAGACAGGGTCTCTCACTGAACATGGAGTTCACCAGTTTGGTTAGACTAGCTAGCCAATGAGCTCCCTGGGATTCACTGTCTCTCCCTTCCTAGAGCTAGAATACAGACGTGAGACATCACACCTGGTGTTTTATGTGAGTGCTGGGGATCTGAACACAGGTCCTCATTCTTGTGTGGTGAGAACTTTATCCTTGGAGACATTTCCCAGCCCTCAAAATTTCTTTGAAACTAATTTTAGAAGAAAGACTGATGATGCATCAATTCCCAGGTGATATTTTTATATGACTTGAAGGAAGTAGCAACTTACTCAAAAAGGCAGGAAGACCAAGGGAAGCCAAGGAGGAGGGAACAAATCACCAAGACTCCCTCTTCCCTTAGAGTCCCAGGCAAGGATTCATACATTCATCCGAGGGCAGCCTGTTAAATGAGTCTTTTTGTGTGTCCCTCATGGAGGAAACTGAGGAAAGCTTTGAGTGCACCAGCATTAATAGTCAAGACCTCTAGGAAGTTCCTGGTGCCTTGGAAGAGGACTTGAGGGAGTTCACCATTCCTTCTGCTGTGTGTGATGGTGTGTAGTAGCCAGTGTGTAATAGCAAGATGCCTTGTAACAAACAGCCCCACACCAGACACCAAATCAGCCAGCTCCTTTAGTTTGGTCTTCTCAGCTAAGTTTCTGGCATTTCTCCATTGTAGCATAAGTGGACCTAGATACCTTAAGATGGGAAGGCCTTTTTTTTTATTTTAAAAAAAATTTTAAATCATTTTATTTTTTAAGCAGAGAAAGGGAGAGACAGAGTGAATAGATGTACAAGGGCCTCCTGCCACACTGCACACTTAACCCCAGATGCATGTGCCACTTTGCACATCTGGTGTCATGGTTTGATACAGGAGTCCCCCACAAACAAATGAATGTGTTCTGATAGATCGATCTAAGCTGATGGCAATTCGGGAATTAGAACCTCAGTAGAGCTGTGTTGTTGGGGAGGGCTTATGGGGGTTATAAGCCAGCTTCCCCTTGCCAGTATTTGGCACACCTTCCTGCCGCTGTTTGCAGTGCTGTGGCAGAGGTGATGTCCAGCCCTCTGCTCATGCCATCGTTTTCCCTGCCAGGATGGAGTCTCCCCTCGAGTCCGTAAGCCAAATAAACCCATTCCTCTACAAGCCACTTTTGCTTGGGTTTTTTCTGCGCAGTAACTAGAATGATGACCCCAACAGTTTTGGTACCAGGAGTGGGGTCATCTGTTGCTGCTAGAACCCTGATCTTGTGGCTTTGGTCTTCTGGAAGTGATCTACAGGAGGAATGTGGAAGGATTTGAACTTTCGGCCTAGGAGATGCCTCACAGTGTTGTGAGTACAGCTTCATGGATCATTCTGGTCAGAGTTGAAAGACCTGAATGTATTGAGAACTATGGACTGTGAGGTTTGGCTTACGAGGGGGTGAAAGAACTTGGTCAGGACTGTGCCAGAAGCAGTTTGTGTGAGAGGCTTACTGTGTTCTGCCTGCCTATGTCCTGGGAACCTGTGCAGGGTTGTGTTACATAAAGATGGACTGGTGTGAGCAGATGGAGATGGCACAGAAAGAAGATCTTTGGGTCGAAACTGCTGCCCGTTCACCTGCAATTGTTTGAGAGATGAAAA
>PVHP010049853.1:0-12018 GCA_004024765.1 Zapus hudsonius
CATCCTGACATTCTCTGTAGGGTTCCATAAGGTTCCTCAATGATATGACTGTGGTGGCTCCTCTCTTGCCAGCATCTCAGCTATCGGCCTAAGGTCTGTTGGTAGGGTGAGATGGGTCCCAGCTCTCTCGCTGCATCCTGAAAAATACAAACACAATCTCCATCGGAGAGTGAGATCAGTGTAGGTTAACAAATATACATAATTCTGGATTACCTAGATTCTATTTTTAGTAGCCTCCCTGTCACTCGCTCCCATAGTGCAATTTTTCTTGGGAGCCCAAGAGTCCGGGATCCGGTGCCTATCGCCCTGAATCCCAAGTTCCAGATAAGGGGTCCCCCTCACTAAGTGGAAAATTGGCCGAATTTGAGAGCTGTTGATTGTATCCCCCAGGCCCAGGCTCCTCCATTACACAAGTGCTCCTTTCTTGGCTCTCTGTTCTCTCCCAGTAGGAGGTGTGTTCAGCCTACTCATGACCGCATATTGTGTTTCGTGTCAGTGGTCTCTGTTTACTCCAGCTGTCGTTGACCAGTTTCCCCTGGCAGCCTGTGCAGTGCCTTCCAGGCATCTTTCCATCTTCTCATGTCCTCCTCTACTTCCTTCTTGAATGTTTCAATATTTTCCTTATATAAGTCCTTTACAAGCTTAGTTAGTGATATTCCAAGGTATTTGATTATCTTTGAGGCTATGGAAAATGGGACAGTCTCTCTGATGTCTTTTTCAGTCTGCTTGTCTTTTGCATATATAAATGCTACTGATTTTTGTGTGTTGATTTTGTATCCTGCCACGTTGCTGAAGGCATTAATCGCCTTCAAGAGGTTACTGATACTATTCTTTGGGTCTGATATATAAAGGATCATGTCATCTGCAAAGAGGGATAGTTTAATTTCTTCCTTTCCGATTTGTATCCCTTTTATGCCCTTCTCTTGTCTAAGAGCTTGGGCTAGAACTTTAAGCACTATGTTAAAGAGCAGTGGTGAGAGTGGGCAGCCTTGTCTTGTTCCTGAATTGTGGGAACTCCTTGAGAATGATCTGTGCTTTAGGAGTTTTATAAATTGTCTTTATTAAGTTGAGGAATAGGCCATCTTTGCCTGTTCTTTCGAGAGCTTTCAATATGAAGAGGTGTTGAATTTTGTCAAAAGCCTTCTCTGCATCTATTGAGATAACCATGTGGTTTTTGTGTTTGAGCTGATTAATGTGATGTATTAAATTTATTGACTTGCGTATGTTGAACCATCCCTGCATCTCTGGGATAAAGCCAACTTAGTCAGGGTGGATAATATTTTTGATGTAGTGTTGTATCCGGTTTGCTAGGACTTTGTTCAGGATTTTTGCATCTAAGTTCATCAGAGATACGGGTCTATAGTTCTCTTTTCTTGTTGCATCCTTGCCTGGTTTGGGGATTAGGGCAATGGTAGCTTCATAGAAGGTGTTTCGAAGCCTTCCCTCTTTTTCTATGTTTCTAACAAGCTTCAGAAAGAGTGGTTTCAGCTCTGTGATGAAGGCTTGGTAGAATTCAGCTGAGAAACCATCTGGTCCTGGGCTTTTCCTTCTGGGATGGTTTTTGATTATATCTTCAATCTCTGTGTATGTGATAGGTTTATTTAGTGCTTTTATTTGCTCTGGGTTAAGCTTTATAGTTGGCAGGTGTCCAAAAACTTATCCATTTCTTCCAGGTTTTCTAATTTTGTGGTGTAGAGGTTTTGGAAGTATGACCTGATGATTCTTCCAATGTCTTCAGGTTCTGTTGTGATCTCACCATTGTCCTTTCTGATTTTGTTGATTTGGGCATTCTCATTTCTTCGTTTGACTAGATTGGCCAGGGGTTTTTTGATCTTATTAACTTTCTCTAAGAACCAACTCTTTGATTTATCTATTTTTTAATTGTTTTCTTTATTTCCAATTCATTAATCTCCTCTCTGATTTTAATTATTTCCTTTCGTCTTGAGCTCCCCGGGTTAGCTTTTTCCGTCTCTTCCAATGATCTTAGGTGGGTGTTTAGGTGATTGATTAGAGTTCTCTCTGTCTTTGATATTGTCATAGTCAGCCACACGCCACTGGGATGAATCTCCAAACCATGCACAATTTGGGGAGGAAAATTTTTATTGAGCAGATCCAGGGGAAGAAGTTAAGGGGGAAAAGGCTGGCCCCTTTTCACAGATCCAAGCAGAGACAGACAGAAGCCCAGCACCAGCACCACAAGCAAGCACACTGTAACACACTAATTCACAAAAATGCAGAACTCCAGGTCAGGGTTCAGGCTCTTCTTTTGCATATCTATCCTTAGTATTTTACATCCAAATTAGAAAGGGTCAATCCCCAGGAGGCTAGGCCAAAGTGGTACTTCCTCTAGCCAGAAGCCTGGAGACAATTAATAATTTTAATAAATCCTTAATTCTTTTGGGGGACATTATTCAAACTACCACAGATATGAAGGCATTTAGTGTAATGAACTTTCCCCTCAGGACTGCCTTCATTGTGTCCCATAAGTTCTGATATGATGTGTTATCATCATCATCATCATTTATTACTAGGAAATTCTGAATTTCCTATTTTATTTCTTGTATGACCCAATCATTTTTTAGGAGCAAATTATTCAGGCACCAGTACTTTGTGTATTTTCTGGATTTCGTTCCACTGTTAACTTCTACCTTTAATTCACTATGGTTTTATATGATGCAAGGAACTATATCAATCTTCCTGAATTTGTTTAGGGAAGATTTGTGACATAAGATGTGATCAATTTTTTTTAAAAATGTCCCATGCACTGCTGAGAAGAATGTATATTCGGTGTCTTTGGGGTAGAACATTCTGTAAATATCTGTTATCCCCAGCTGCTCAATGGTGTCATTAAGCTCCGTTATGTCCCTGCTGATCATCTGTTTGGTTGATCTGTCTAGAGCTGATAGAGGTGTATTAAAGTCTCCTACTATGATGGAATTAGAGTCTATTTCTGCTTTATTTTTGAGTAGGGTTTCCTTTATGAACTGTGTTGCACCCAAATTTGGTGCATATATGTTAATGATGGTAATATCTTCCTGCTGAATCATTCCTTTGATGAGTAAGAAGTGACCATCCTTATCCTTTTTAATTGATTTTGATGCAAAGTCTTTTTTGTCAGAGATTAGTGTAGCCACACATGCTTTCTTTTTACTTCCATATGCCTTATAAACTGTTTTCCATCCTTTTACACTAAGAAGATTTCTGTCTTTAGAAGTAAAGTGCATTTCCTGAAGGCACCAGATGGAAGCGTCCATTTTTCTGATCCACCCTGCAAGTCTGTGTCTTTTTATAGGAGAGTTAAGTCCATTTATATTCAGTGACATAACAGTGAGGTTTTCTTTATGCCCTGCTATGATGAAGGGTTAATGGGGTTTGTTGTCTCTGCTGCTGTTATTAGCGCACTGACTGTGGTTGTCGTGTTGGATCACTGGTACTCTTCTGAGGTAGATTTCTTATATCTTCTGTGTGGGATATCTCTTGCAGGATCTTCTGAAATTTTGGCTTTGTGTTCAAATAGTCGTAGAGCTGGTTTACTTCATGGAACACTTTTACTTTTCCATCTATCAGGAGGGATAGCTTTGCTATGTACAGTAGTCTAGGTTGAAAACCATACTTCTTTAGGCCCTGAAAAGCATTATTCCAAGCCCTTCTGTCTTTCATGGTTTCTAATGAGAAGTCTGAGGTAAGTCTGATGGCTTTTCCTTTATAAGTTACGGTTTGCTTTCCTTTAGCAGCTTTGAGTATTTTCTCTTTGCTTTCTATGTTAGGCATCTTAAATAAAATGTGTCTTGGAGAATTCCTCTTTATGTCCTGTCTGTTTGGAGTCCCCTGGGCCCCTTGAAAGTTGAGTGTGATTTCTCTTGTTAAATAGGGAAAGTTTTCTTGAATAATTCTGTTGAAGATATTTCCTGTGCCCTTAGCCTGGGTTTCTTCTCCCTCTGGGATCTCCATGATTCTAATATTGGGCCTCTTTATGGTATCCCATAGATCCCTCAAACTTTGCTCACTTGATTTCTTGGATTTATTGAAACCTATGATATCCTTATTAATTCCTTTTGACTTGTCTTCAACTTCTGAGAGTCTGTCCTCCAGATTGTCAACTCAGGGACTGATTGATTCAAGGGAAGTTTTTAACATCTCCTTTTCATTATTGGTTTCTGCTGTAATTTTGTTTATTGTCTCCAATTCTTTGGTGAGATCCAATTTCCAATCTATTTTTGTTTTTACTTGGGATTCCTGATAATCATTTTTAAGTTTTCTGAAGTCCTCATCAAATTTAATCAATTGATTGTCTAGTTCCTCCCTTAGTTGATTAATCTTCAATTCACTTAATGTTTTACTGAATTCATTCATATTTCTCTCCATTAAATTCAGTCTGGACTCTATGCTTGAGTTAGAAAGCTCCATCTCATTCATGTCTTTTTACCTAATTTCCATATCAGCCATTAACTGTTTCATGTTTGCATTTTAGTTGTGGTTAGGAGTCATATTATTTTCTCTTTGTGATTATATATGTGCTGCCTCTACTTCCTTGCCACTTTCCTGTTCCATATTGGGACTAGGGGGCCCTGGGTTGGGGAGTTCCTTCTTTGATTTTTATGTGTTTTTTTTCCATTGGTTTCTGCCCATGTCCAGGTAGAGGAGTGGGATTCAGGCACCCTGGGGATGTGCTATTCAGCCCACTTTACTTCCTGGCAGTGGCGTGTGATCCCTGTTACTTGCCTAGACCACCTGTGCCCTCCTTGCTGGTACCCGTCTGAATCCGCCTCTGCCGAGGTTACCAGGCAACTGCCTGAGGTCTGGCCCCAGAACCAAGAAAGGTCAAGTTGCCCAAAGATCACGTCTGCCTGTGTATGTGGGTGGGGGTCATGGAGAGAAATGTTCCCCGAGGATCGGGTACTGGATGGAAGGGGGCCCCTGTGAGGGGAAGCCGCTGAATAGTTGGCACAGGTTTAGAACCGAAGGGAGAAGATAATGGCAGGATGCTGTGGTGGGGGAGGGTTCAACTCTGTGTTCCCCTGAGAAGCAGAGAGCCGCTGGGTAACCCTGTGGTGGTCCTGAACCTGGGGAGAGACTGGCCTGGTTTCAGGTCCGGCTGTGATTCGGGGCCTTGATCCCAGCCAGAAAATTAAACCTCCATAAACAGCCCATGCCCTCCTGGAAGGCACCCGCCTGAGGTCCGGCCCCGGAACCAAGCTAGGTCAAGTTGCCCAAGGATGGCGTCTGCCTGTGTATGTGGGTGGGGGTTCATGGAGAGAAGCGTGTCAGAGGATTGGGTGCTGGAGAGAGTTGAGCCCTGTGAGGGGAAGCCTCTCAATCGGCAGCGTGGGCTAGGAACCTGCCGCCAGGGGACAATGACAGGAGCTTGTGGTGGGGGAGGGTTCGGCTCTCCGCTCCTCTGAGGAGAAAAAAGCTGTTGGGGAACCCCGTCTGCGCTGGCACAGGAGTTGGGAGGAGGGAGGACCCGGGCTCAGGACTGGCCGGTGTCCAAAGTTTGGATCCCAGCTGGAAAATCAAACCTTTATGGAGAGAGTCCTGGCAATGCTATTACTCATCCACCAACTTGCTCCGCCTCATTAGTTCTTATAACGTAAACTTGGAAAAATCTGCTACCACATTACCTATATGAAAAATGGCATGATCTAATTATGGAAAAAATGGGCCCATCAATAATCAGCTTTTATCTAAGAAATGCAACTTCGAAAATTCCAAGGTTTTCATATAATATCAAAAGAAAACAATTCTTAGTTATTGATACAATTATAAGTTATGGTAGCACAAACTTTAATTTATTAATTTCTTGAAATGCAGCACTAAAACATTTCCCCTTTTTTGGTTATAAATATCTCTGAGAATTTAACACATTTCCCATGAATACCTATTATTGGGTGAATAGCATCTTTCCAAAATTTATACTGAATCAAAATTAATATGTTGAAGTACTAAGCACCAATACCTCATAGCATACCTCTATCAAATATAAAGCCCTCTTTACAAAAGTGATTAAGATTGAATAATGTCATTAAATTGGCCTTAATCCAGCAGAACTCAGATCCATCTAAGAAGAAGAGACACATACATACCTAGTGGGATGATCAAGTGAATGCACATGGAGATGAAAAGGAAAGGCCCAAAAGAAGCCAGCAACACCCACATCTTGACCTGAGACCTCCAGCTTCCAGAAAAGGGGGGAGGGGAAGTGTAATCAATGTCTGTTATTTAAGCAACCCATTCTGTGGAACTGAGTTGTGGCAAGCCCACTTTAATATGTATCTAAAAACATGTGAAGAGATGCCCTGACAAAATATGTAAATTAGTCTGCTTGTGCAATTTAAAATTTTTATGTGCTGTAGCAAAAATAAAATAGCTGAGGTGTAGAAGTAGGACCTTGCTCAGGAATGCTGTTCGTGTAATCTTTAAAAATAACACATGTGTGAATCACTTCATTTTCTTCATTTGTGTTTCCTGAAATTAACTGAAATAGGATACCAAAGAAACACTCTTTTGTGAATATTTTTCTACACAAAATGTGTGTGTGTTACTTTACATCACAGCAACATGGCAGAGTAAATGTAATCCTATTTCCCTGATAATTTTACTACATCCATTTACATTTTGAGTTTCAGGGAGTGGGAGCTTCAGTAATTGGAATGTATTTCTTTGGCTAATTTGTGCTTTTGCATACATGGGGGATTAGTGGAATCATGTGTAATAAATAAGACTCTACAGTGTTGTGATGTCTTTTATCAAGTCCTGATTGTGTTCTTCAAAGCACATATTTGACAAAAATATTGTCAGTATATTTAGTAATATTAACATGACATTTAGTATCACCTATTGTAAGGTGTTGGGTTTCATATGTTGCAGGTGTGGATGTGACTATTGAAAGAGTATTTTGTATAGAGCTCACACACAATTTTAGTTTTCGTCCAGATTCTCCACTTAACAGAGAGGTGTTATGGGCTACATATCAGAACCAAACCACTCTCAGGGAAATAAAAGGACATGCAATAAACAGAAGCTAACAAGAAAGGTGTGTTGTTACCTGTGGTTTAAAGAGATCTCCTTGCAGAATCTATCCTTCTGAAGAATTTACTTTTTGCCTAAAACATGAATCCTATCCAAAGGAAAGTGCTCACATTTATACATATGTGTTAGACTTTTAAATTTTTATTTCTTTTCCATCCATTTTTGGCAGAACCCGAAAGGCAAAGCAATAATGGGAATGCCAATATACACATACTGTTTGACCTACCATGGTGAGGATAATTGGAGATGCTGTGGCAAGGCAGTTGGTGGTGAGAGGCACAGCAGGGTTTTGCAAGTACAAATGAGCAATGTCTCCACAAGTGCACAGGCTTTCTAAAATCAACTGTATTTAGAACTGTCACTTTTCCTGATGATATTGAGAAAGAAGGTTGAAATGAAACAGTACACTTAATATTTAAAAACTAGTGAACACAAAGATTGGGCTAACAAAAATGGCACTAATAATATTTCTTTATTTTGAGTAAATACAAGTTATATCTTTCGCTCTCCTCTTATCATTATAAATTGTACAAAAGTTTTATAATAAAGATGGAATATGGAAATAGCATTCAGAAAGCAAGTTAATACTTTTAAAACTCATGCAGTTTAAGTTGCTTCGAAAATATTTTAAGGGGTGATGGCTCAGTTGCTGAAGTGTCTACAGTGCAGTCATAAGTAATGTGTTTGATTCCTCAGCTCCTATAAAAGCCATGTGTGGTGGCATTGCTTATTACCCACGTGCTAGGGAGATAGTAACAGAAGGATCCCTGGGGCTCACTGGCCAGCCAGTATAGCCAAATTAGTGAGCTCCAGGCCAATAAGAGACACTTACTCAAAGAGAAATAAGGTAGTGAGTGACTAAGGAAGACATAGACTTCTGATCTCTATAGGTACACACATACTAACACAAACATATGAACATACATGGACACATAATACATGCATATTACATACATACACACACAAAAGAGGGAGTAAAATATCGTCCTAATTTTAAGTTGAGCTATACTATACAATGTACAATATGTTAGTGAGCTTTGTATAACTGTAAAAAATAGTAGAGTTGTTTTAGTTAGTTTTCATTTACTTTAATAAGCATCTGATATCATCATCTTATAAAGAGCAAACAAAATTTTTAACTTAAATTTTGGAAGTTTTATAAGAATCCTAGCAGAAGAGGAGTTATTTTAAAGAGGGACAGTTGTTCCCTTCACTTTGACTACCAGATTGTTCAGTCCCCCCCCCACACTGAGAGAAGTGAAAGAAGACTTGGTGCAAGTCAAAGGTAGAACTTGCCTCTCAGGAAGATATTTCACACAGTTTTGACAACTTAAATTAAAATATACATATTTCTTGGCTTTTGGTTCATCTATCAAATAAAATTGTAACACTACTACATAATGGTGGAGAAAAATTAGAAGTCTTTTTTCTGGTTTGTTTAAATTGTAAACAAATCCATTTTCCTTTTTAACACATCTCCCGATTTCCTTTAAGAAGCAACAGGTGTATGAATACCCCTGTTACTGTTTCTGTCCATAAACTGTGGGCACATTGTTTATGAGCCTGGAGTAAGGCAGGACATTATAGTTGAAGGATTTGATGGAACAATGCCGCTCATTTCATGGTCAGCAAGAAAAACAGGAAGAGGAAAGGGCTATGGTCCCACAACCCACTTCAAGGATGAATCCTCAGTGATCTAACTTTCTCTCACTAGGCCTCTATTAAAGATTGCACCACCTCCCAATAGCACTATCCTGGGATTAAGTCTTCAACATATAGAGAAATGTTTTTGTTGTTAATTCATAAAATCATAAAAATATACCAGTATCTAATTTCATTAACACCCAAAGGAATCCCATGTCTTTTAGCTATACCATGACCATCCTAAAACCCTCCCACAGTCCTATACTGAAAACCCTATTGAATACCTGAAACCATTAATAGCACCAACTCTAACTATACTGTGTTTTTTTTCTCCCTGCACTTACATACTTACATTGATACATACTTATAGTGAGCATTCATTGTTTCACTTCAGCATTTTATGACTTCTCTTTGACATATCTGGTTTGCTTTCTTAAAGAGCTGAGTAGAGAACCCAGGGCCTTGTGTATTCTTGGTGAGCATTCTATCAGTGAACCATGTTCAAAACACAGATCTGAATTGCCAACGTCATTTCTCTTGTACATAGAACCATTAGTAAGAAAATAAGGAATACCATGGTAGTAAATGTAATAATTGAGATGGTTTTAAGCAAGGAATAGGTAGGAAATATATATATGGAGGAAAGCAGGAGGTTTTGAGCAGAACATATTTCTAAAATACATATTGGTTAAGGAACTTGTATCCAAAATATGCCAAGAACTTTTTTCCATACTTATTGTCAATAATTAGATACATTGCATGAGCAAGTCTTACGATGTTACACCCCCCATTTCCTCCTCCCTGTCCCCAAACCTCTGGAGGGCAAGAACTCTTAAAGCTCAACAAAACAAAAATAATTAAAATTTGCAAATCAAGAATAACAGAATAGACATATTACCAGAGGGTATTTATAGATTATTTAAAAAGATCAAGGAATATTTCACATCACTTGTTATTAAAGAATTGAATGATAGCCATGTGTTGCCATGCCCAAATGCTTATGTAGATTCTGGGAGTTTTAACGCTGGTCCTTGTGCTTGCATAGCATGGACTTTTACCCTGAGCACTCTCCCCAGCCCCTAAGGGTAAAATTCTTAACCAGTAGTAAAAGGCAAATTCATTACTTTCTTCATAGTTGTTGGGAAGCAAGGATTGAGCCCAGTGACCTTTCTTATCTCCTCAGTGACCAAACTCATTTATGCCTGAGGCTTCCTTGTATATTTGAATATTTGAAGAAATATTTTTCAGGGCTCAGGATTTGAAACCAGATGTACAAAGTGTAGCAAGCATCTGGAATTTATCTGCAGCAGCCCATTCTCTCTCTCTCTTTCATTCTTTCCCTTTCACACACACTCACACATACACACACACTCTCTCTCTCTCATCTCTCTTCCAGCCACCTTCTCTCTTAAATGAATGCTTAAATTTGTTTTAAAAAAAGTAATAATTTCCTTTACTATGTGCTTTTTAAATTAACCTTCAGTGTATTCATTAAAAACACAAACAGAAAAATGAAATCTTTCAGTTCTTTGAGGACTGTGGTTGCTTCTAAAAATATACTTGAGCTAGACTATGTGTTCCTTTAGACATTTTCATTCAGCATTAGCAACTGGTAGTTGGAAATCCAAACACAATTGTTTGCTCCCATTGTTTTTACAGTCATATTCATTTAAATTCTTCCTGACTTATGTAGGTTATAGAGAGTTTATTATGGAATTGGCTTCCTTCAAACAAAAAATTTGTAACTGGCAACTGTAACAATAAATTATTGAAGGTTGGAGGATAAGAAATGCAATTTATTCCAAGCTGCACTCCTTCTAATAGTCAATGTGCTACCACTTTAATAATAGATTTCATACAAATGTTTCTGCTCTATGAATTTTACTCCCACTTTGGTTTATAACTTGAACCTCAAAATTAAGGTTCACATTTATAATAAAAAGTGCTAACTTCTTTAAAACATTCTACATTTTATCCAAAAAGTTTTCAGAAATATGTCATGTACCAAGGCTAGAGAGAATGTTGTAGATATATGTCAAATTTGAAAGACATACTTGAACATCTGGAATAGATAAGTGGTGTATTAGAATAAAATAAATTACAAGTTTATACAGACATGAAAATGTGTAAATTCCTAAAATGGGTGGATGGAAATTCTCTTGGTGCAATTGAATAATATATAAGGAAAAAATGAAAATGTTATGCCGGGTATAGACTTTGAGAAACTCTTTTGTTTTTTGCTAATAATTTGGCCTTTCTTTTAAAATCATTCTGTTAAACCAAAGATATTTTTGTTTTCAAATACATTTTGTATAACTAGATGGAGTTTTTTTTTAGTATCCAATGTTCAGAATTTAATATTCTCCTTTGACTTAGCCAGGCATTATGGTCTCTGCAGAAAAAGTTTTGACTTAATTCTTTTTGAGTGAAAAAAAATCTTTCTGACAACTCATATTCAAAAAGGAATCTAGGAAGAAGTTCTACATAGATAGATTTTGTTCCAAAATGTCATATGCCCCTTGCTTCTGTCCTAGGACAAATATATAATTAATGTCCAAAAGGAAAAAAAAATAACTAGCACCTGGTTATTATTCCTGCTCTTTAGCTGTCAAGTCTGTATTCTAGATCTCATCACAAGAATACAGAAATGACAGTTATGAGATCACAAAATGGTGTAGCAGCCCAGCCAGTAGGCTTTAAAACATATGAACAACTATATAGAGACTTGATAGGAAAAGATAAATCAGATCAATCTGGAGATATTTTAAAATTGTATACTTTCATCATCAGATCCTGTCAAATCTAATTAGACTATCTTTCAAATCTGCTATCCAATTTCATCTCTACTGATACGGGTTGCTGCTAATTAATAATTGTAAGCAACGCGGGGAGAGAGAGAGAGTTTTGGAATCCTCCCTTCCCCCTCCTCCTACTCCGAGTTCGTGTCCTCTAATGCCAAAGAATTGTACACAGGGACAGAATTAAATTTTAATTACACATTTATTCTAATTTAGTGGATCAGGAAAAGGGGAGTTGGATGGGGAAATGGATATGGGAAGTCATAAAGTTTTCTCGCCACCAGTGTGGGGAAAACACGTTGTCAGAGAGTTCACAGAGCTTTTACTATTTAGTTAGATGAGCAGTCTAAGAAAGATAACAGAAAAGCTCCCTTTATGAAAAAGAGAGGTTCGTGAGAGAAAGGTCTGAAGCCTGCCCCCCTACCCCGCTGGGGTAGGGGGTACAGGCCTTACCTCACTGAGGCCTGGGTCAGCAGTCCTTCTTACTCCATTGCCATGTGGGGAAAGAGGCAGAATCCTCTAGGGAATCTAGTTTTAAGTCCTCCCC
>PVHP010049854.1:0-12012 GCA_004024765.1 Zapus hudsonius
CAGCTTAGACCCAGGGCTGTGTGTGACACAAGGGGACACAGCTTAGACCCAGGGCTGTGGGTGACACAGGGGGACACAGCTTGGACCCAGGGCTGTGTGTGACACAAGGGGACACAGCTTGGACCCAGGGCTGTGTGTGTCACAGGGGGACACAGCTTAGACCCAGGGCTATCTTCGACACAGGGGACACAGCTTAGAACACCACCAGCCCCCCAGCGCATGCTCCATCAACCTGCTAACGGGGAGGCTGGGTGTCTTCAGGCAGCAGGTATTGCTCCCTTGGGAGACTCAGGCTCTCCCAATGGTTCTGCCCGAGGGAGAAGCTGAATGAAGCTGGGTGGGCTGAGCAGTTGCAGATAGTGAACCATAAACAAGTGCTGTGGACCACCCATAGTGGGGTCATCCGAGCATCTTCGGAGTATCCATGGGTGCTGCTGCTCCTCGGGTGCCCTCACTGTATATCAGGTGCTCCCCTCGAGAGACCCCATCACCAGCCCACCACCACCCACTCCACGCTGGCACGGAGACCTGCTGTGAAGCTACTCCGTGAGATCCCGACTTGGGGTGCTGCGTGTGATGTTTGGGGAAGGGCGTGATTGGATCCGTGTAAAAACAAGTCATAATAACAGGCCTCTGGTTTCTTTCTCAGATATCAGCATCTCCTTAAGCCAGCTTCCTCAAGGTGTTAACTTCAGGATGAAAGGTGAGGGGAGAGCACAGCCTTTCATCTTCTGCCTGGCGGAGGGCAGGAGGCTGGCGGTCCCTCTGTGAATTAATATGCCTGCGTTGGGTTGGGATCATTGGCCTGGGAGACACAGCCAACCATGGGAAGGGGTTACACGCTGCTTGTTTTGGGATCAGGAGGACTCCAGGACAGAGAGGCGTGGTGCTGCAGGTCTCTGGAATTCTTGGGGTTACTTGACATCCTCTGGTTAATTAAAGCCCAATCATTCTGCGCTTTCTCCCCCAGTGAGCTGGATGCCCAAACAGGCACCGCGTTGTCAACAGTAAGGTGATGCCATCCCATGACCATGTCCCCTTTCTCGTTGGTAGGCTGACTTTGGATCCTTTGTCCCCTGTCACCTCTTCCACACACTGTTCTGCATCTGCGCCCCATAAGCAAACGCTTCCTCGTGCTGCTCTCTTCTTCCCAGAGATGCGTCGGCTTGTTTTTGGCTGTTCTGGAAAGCTTGAGGAAATTCTCCTCTTAACCATTTTGGGTTGGTTAACAGCAAAACCACCATTTTCTATTTATAACTTAACTCTTCCCCACATATCAAAATATGCCCAAATGAATAAATGTCACCACTGGACCCTTTGCCAGCACCATGATGAAAGAGGAGACCCAGGGCTCTCTCTCTGCTTAGCTTCCAGGAGCCAGGCAAGCGCAAGGTGGCTGGGTGCCCTGCCCCACACCCGACACTGCACTGGGCAAGCCTTCTGGGGAGGTGAGCAGACTCACCTAGGCTTTAAGGACTCTTGGGCATCAACCAGGCGAGACCACGTACGCAGTCCAGAAGGATGCGTTTGTGTGCGTAACAACTGGGGGGTGCTCCCCAAGACTAGCTGAGGGTGGACTCCATGGCAACGGGGGACTCCAAGACAAGGAGACAAAGCATGGCCTTAAAGCTAAGACGCAAAGGACAGGAGTCATACAACTGAGACCGACATGCTCACCTACAAGCACGTCTATGGGAGGCCATGCAGGACGAGCTTCCCATGCATGACGCCCTTTGTGCCAAGAAGCAAAAGAAAGCCACAGCAGTCCTTGGCCCACAGAGAATTGTTTAGGACAGGTCTGTAAGAGGCCAGCTGCCGGACAGCAGACATCACCTGAGCTGGGGCTCACGCTCAGATTCTTGGCAAGGATCTCATCAGCATGGCTCATGGCAGTTTATCAGCCCTATGGCATCATTCCCTTGATTTCATTACAGACCTCAATATACCATCCATGAGCTACCAAAATACAATAAAACATCACCTCGCATGACATCAGTCCACTGTGTCCCCCAAGAGGTGCCAGAGAAGATGAGGGCATTAATGTTCCTCCAAAGCTGACCCGTCCCAACATGCAACACGGTGGCCTCAAACTTTGTTAAAGTGAATTTTCCCATAACAAGTAAGTGGAGCAGGTGACGTTCCCATGTCTAGGGTACCTTAGACACGAAGTGGGGAAGACACATGTGACGAGATTAGGGCTCAGTGTCTGAGAAAATGCCTGGCACCTTCAGCAGGTGGCATGCTGAGAGGCTGGAGCCTTCTGCAGCTGGGATGCCTGGGTCAAGTGTGCAGCTGGTCACGTGTGTCCAGCTGGTCACGTGTGTCCAGACACTTGGAACACAGCTTCCGAGAACTTGATCCAAAGAGTCCAGTGGCTCAGAAATCTCATTTGCATGGGCATCTGTAGATGTTGGAGAATGTCCTTGGAGAAAGAGAGGCTCAAATACAGGGTCTGCAGGTGACACACTAGGAGCTATCACAGGCTGAGGTGCCTGAGAACACTCTGGAACGGAGACAGTGATGGAGGGGCAGAAGATGACCCTCCCAGGCCCCAGGGACCTGGAGCTGGCCCATTCCAGCTGTCCTGAGCTAGAGAAAGGAGCTGGGCTATTCAAGGACCCCATGTGGTGGCCACTGGGTGTAGGCAGCTTTGGAGTGAGGTTGTGACATTGAACGAGGCAGGGGACTTTTCTGCACCTGAGATGAGTTGATGGTTGACTAGCTTTCTCAGACAGCACCCCAGCAGATGGGGACTGAGCCAATTTATGAGGAATCTGGAAGGTTCCATCATGGTTGAGTGTGGAATATATCTATCTGTCTTCCCCTCACCAGGCCTCTGGGGAGCCTGCCTCTCAGCCCTCCATGCCTCCTTCTCTTTCCTCCTATTTTTCCTTTTTCCTTCCTTCTCTCCCTCCTTTCTTGAACTTCTCTCTCCCTTTCAGTTTTTCTTTAATGGTCGACACTCACAGGCATGTGTGTCCCACAGCATGAGTGTGGAGGTCAGAGGACAGTTTCAGGTAGAGATCCTCGCCTTGCCTTCTCCCTCGTTTGAGTCTGGGTCTCTCATTAATCACGGCTCTGTTTGCCAGGATAGCTGGCTCCCAGGAAATTCTCCTGTCTCTGCCAACCATCTCAGTATAGACTCGCTGAGATTACAGATGCCCGCTGTCTGACTTTTTACTAGGATTCTAGGCATTTGAACTCAGGTACCCACACTCGCGTGGAAAACACTTTGTCCAGTGAGCCATTCCTCCAGCCCTCCACCCAAAGGAGGTTTATATTTTCTCAAATAAAAACCTCCTGGGGCTGGAGAGATGGCTTAGCAGTTAAGGTATTTATTTTCCTGCAAAGCAGAAGGACCAGAGTTCGATTCTCCAAGACCCATGTAAAGCCAGATGCACAAGGTGGTACATTTGTCTGGAGTTTGTTTATAGTGGCTGGAGGCCCAGGCACACCCATTCTCTCTCACACATTCTCAAATAAATAAATAAATAAAATATATATATTTTTTTAAAATGACTTTTGGCCATTGGGGTTCTGGCCCAGTTCAACTAGGAGATAGAGAGTCTGGACCTTTTAGGAACAAACTAAGAATTTCTAAATAAGCTGTGAACTTGGGTAAAACCAGGCATTCCCTCCCAGGGGTAGGGGTGCACTGGGGACACCATGAGCACTTCTCCCCGACCCTCTTGTTCCTGGAAACTGTTCGGTAGTACTTGTATTTAATGAGTCACTGTATGATAAACCCTGCCTGAATCTCTCTCTAACAGAAGATCACATGAGTCATGTGTGAATTTCATTAATCCCCAGGGAACTCAGAGGCTGAGAACTGGTCACAGGCATATCATGGAGGAAAACAGGAACTAAATGCAGAAGAAAACTGGGTACCATGCCAGAGAAGAATACTGCCATTTCTAAGTTCATTCTCCTTTGTACCCTTCGCTGCCAGCACGACTCATTCCTGCACTTGGCCGGGATAGATAGATATGGTTCCAGGCACTAGACATAAGAGATCTCCAGGGAAGAGGGCTCTGAGTTTGCCAGGGGCACAGCTGGGTATCACAGGCCTGCTTTCTGGGTGGACAGAGCCTCCCTCAGCTTGACTGAGGAAAGGCCAATATCCATGCCTGGGGACCAGTGTTGGAGAGACCACGACCCCTATGCTGTTCTCCTTATGTTGTCCCTTTGAGATCACTGGAGGTGCTATGGTTCCTGTCTGAAGGCTCAGTCTTTGGGGGAGGAAGCAGAGGCTTCCAGACTATAAGGGAGTCTCTTCATCGGGCATGAGTCATTTGTAGAAGAGCCAAGACAGATACTATTACATGTGACACGGTGTCCCCATACCTTTCTGTTGCCATCGTGCTTGGAAATTGCAAATTCAACTTCTCAGGAGCATAAATGAGATGGGGCATTCCTGGTGGTCACAGAAAGTTAAGGTCAAATTCAAGGTCAAAATAAATCATATAAGGTACTGAGAGGTACTTAGTATCTGCAATCTTTTATATGGCGTCTTCTTTACTAACTGTGTCTTGTGTCCAAACTATACTGAGATCTGAAGAGGCAGAAGCTCCCTGTTCTGAACGCTACTGAGATCAGACTCTTACAGAAGAACATTCTGTGAGACCATCAACCAGGTGGCAAAATGACTGCAAGCCTGCTTTAGTTATCAGCGCACACGAACACCATGGCTAACGCAAGAAATAGGGACCATGCAGCAAGCACCCACCCATCACAATGTAAGCCCCAAGCCAAAGAACATGGTGGCAGCACTGGAAGTGTGAGAGGTCAGGTGACACTTAGCGCAGAATCCCAGGAACCAGCCCACACATCAGTCTTCTGAGTACCAGTAAGTGTGGGGCAGTTCTTTTTCCCACCCCGAGGAACAAACTTCCATGCTCTGGCTTCCAAGGACATTGAGATGTTCCCAGAATTCCCGTGACTTCTCCTCCACCGTGCTCTCCTCCGGCAGTGAAAGACAGGCTGCGGTGATTTGGGGCGCATATTTGGGGGTCTGAGGCAGAAGGGACGGGGGGATTTATTTTCTGCTTTGGTGACAGGGTGAATGATGTGGAGGGGAGGAAGAAGCCGAGACAGGGGAGGCTAACACTGAAGGGGGTGCAAGAGGAACTGAGCGGAAGAGGGGGCGGAAAGATTGTGAGAGCCGTGGTGGGGGGACTATCCAGAGGCATGGCACCCCTCAGTAACAACACACTTGGGCCAGGAGGACCGGGCTGAGTACTAGGCTATCCAGGGTCCCCTGCCACAAGGACTGATCCAGAGGCCCACGGAGGAGGAGGATATCCAGCTGATTGGGGATGGGGAGGGGGGGCATGGGGGAATTGGGGATAACAACTCATTATTTGCCCACTGAATAATGTAACTCATTATGGACAATAAATATATATTTTTAAAAAAAGAGAGAGGATGAGGGGATGGAGGGAAGGGGACGGTCTGAAGACAGGGCCTCGACGCTCTGGTGAGAAGGGGTTTCCTGCTGCCTGAGCCTTGGCCTTGTGGACACTGGTTCTCAGCATGGGCTGGGCAAGAGGCGGGGCCAAGGTTACACAATGGGGTGGCATGATCGTGGTGCTGACCCTGGGCTGAGACCTTGGGTGGCCCATGGTCCCATGTGGAGAAGGGTAGCTGCCACCTGCTTGTCAAATGAGCTCGAGTGACATTGATCTTGGTGACATCAGCTGCTGGATGATGCTGACCAAGGGTTCAAAGCCATCACGAATAACAGCAAGCACACGTGCTCCCTCTGGCCCAGGGATGTCGTTAGTGGGTTTCAAATGAAGAGACACAGAGAAAACATTGAGTCTGTGCGTCGTGTGAATGTATGTAATGGCGTGTGTCCTACGTATGTGCTGAGTATGTATGGCGTGTGCATGTTATGGTGCATGTAGGTATGAATTTCATGTGTGTGCAGTATGTGTGTGCGCTGTGCGATGTGCAGGTCTGTAATTGTGTGTGTGGTATGGATGAGATGTACATGTGTGCGACAGTGTGTGAAGTGTGTGCGTAACGGTGCACATGTGTAACTATGCATGATTGTGTAAGTACAGGTTTGTGGCTGTGCACAGGTGCCATGTGTGAAAGACATGCACCAGTGCATGGGTGTCAGGTATGTGATGGTGATGCCTGTGGATCTGCAGCATGTTTGCAACTGTATGTGTGAGAGTTGTGCAGGTTTGTAATGATAGGCGTGTGTAAGAGTGCTTGTGTGGATGGTGTAAGTGTGCTCGTCGTGAGCACGTGCTGGGGAACCTCGCTTTATTGTGAGCAGGTGCTGGGGATCCCTGCCTTGTAGTGATCATGTGCTGGGGGTCCCTTTCTTGTCCTGAGCATGTTCTTGGGGTCCTTGCCTTGTCCTGAGCACATGCTGGGGATCCCTGCCTTGTAGTGATCATGTGCTGGGGATCTCATGATCAATTGCTGGGGATCCCTGCCTTGTAGTGATCACATTCTGGGGTCCCTGCCTTGTCCTGAGCACATGTTTGGGGTCCCTGCCTTGTCCTGAGCACATGCTGGGGATCCCTGCCTTGTAGTGATCACATTCTGGGGGTCCCTGCCTTGTAGTGATCACGTTCTGGGGGGGGGGTCCCTGCCTTGTCCTGAGCACGTGCTGGGGGTCCCTGCCTTGTAGTGATCACATTCTGGGGGTCCCTGCCTTGTAGTGATCACATTCTGGGGTGGTCCCTGCCTTGTCCTGAGCACGTGCTGGGGGTCCCTGCCTTGCCTTTATGTGACTTCCACCATGCCTTTAGCAGAAGCGTCCCAAGTCTGGTGTGTGGCTTAAGTTTGGGTCCGGGTCCAGCTCTAGGCTCTGCAGGCAGCTCTGATTTTCCCGTTGCCCACTCCTTCCAGGCCTATGCTCCATCTTGGCTGCAAGACAACAGGAAAGGTCAAGTTTATGGTGATCCATAATTATGGAGAACCCAGGCTTCCATGCCAGAGTAACAAGATTAATACCTTTTTGACAGAATTTAATAATATGGCTTTATAATATTTAATTTTGCTCAGAAAAGAACTCTCAGTAGGAAGCCTTTTTTTTCTTTTGCTAACCTAAACATGATTGCTTTACAACAGTTTAATTCTCATTGCCTGGCACAAAGGATTTATTATGCAGGCTTGCGGTCGGGTTCTTACAGGCCTTCAGGGGGTGGATTAACTTCAACTTAATGTGGACATTCAACCCATCCTGACAAGCCAAGTCGTTGCCTGCTGCGCATAGGAGCAGTTAGCTCTGGTGTGTCTTAATTTAAGGACAAGTGACAGAGAGACACTTTGCTCTGATTCAGATGACAAGCGCCTTTTCTGTTTCATTCCCCTTGTGTCCAGAGGAGCCGTTCGCCTGGTTGATTTCTGCCTAAGCCTTCCCAGGATGCTGTCAACCGCAGTGCACAGTGTACTCACTAACTGACCTAATTACTCCTTTTAACACTCCAAAACAGCCGCCACGTCCGTTAAGAAATTCATCGTGGATTCTTCTTGCTAATGTCCTGGTGGTAAAACTGGTCAAAATTAATTTGGTGCGTTGAATCTGTTCTGATGAGGTCAAAACTGTCTTGGAGGCAAGAAAGGGAGTCAGGGAATCATCTCCCCACCCCCCACCCTGCCGGGCAACGCTGGCAGGTGCAAACAACCCCTCGGAGGCAGTGCGTGATGATTGCTGGTCACAGAATTGTCCAAACAGGATGTCTTCATGAGGAAAAAGGGCTTCTGGACTTGGTGCTCAAGTAGCCTGGTTCTCTCCTTACTTTCTAGCTGCTCACCCCATTTCTGTCAGGCTCCCCAGAGACTTAAAGGAAAAAGACACAAGAGATGCACCCCACAGAAGTGCCTGCCCCATAGGTGGGCACAGGGGCTGCAGGAACCCAGCTAGACCTGAGCTGGAAGTTGACCAAGCTGATATTTGGGGAGACCACCTCTGACGGCCCATCTTGTGCCTGTGGCCAAAATCCCTGGCAAGAAGCAACTTGAGGGCTGGAGAGATGGCTCCAGTGCCTAAGGCCCCGGGTTCAATTCAGGACCCACATAAGCCAGACCCACAAGGTGGTGGCCCTGGTGCGCTCTCTCTCTCTCTCAATCTCTCTCTCTCTCTGCTTGAAAATAAATAAAATATTTTTTTAAAAAAGAAGCAACTTGAGGAGGAAGGGTTTGTTTGGGTCTCAGTCCTTCCAGGTGGAACCCACAGAGACACAGAGACATCACCTTCTGTTGGCAGCCGGGAAGCATAGGGTGATAAGTGCTGGTTCTCAGATTGCTCTCTCTGGATTACTTGGTGTCGAACCCTAGCCCTGAGGATGGTGGCACTCAGAGTTACGATGGTTCTTCCCAACTCAATGAACCCAACCTAAAACCTCCCTCATAGACATCCGGAGAGATTTAGCTCCTGGATGATTCTAGATCCTGCCAGTTGACAACCCATTTTGCTCATGAATTGCCTTCAGAGCCTAGCCCCGTGACAGGCCCACGAGGTGTCATTTCAGAGCCGCCTCTGTGAGGAAAGAGGCTGGTGGGATTTCTGGGTGACCATTCTCCAGAGTACAGCTGCACTTTTTATTTGCTGTGCTGAGCATGTAGCCCAGGGCTGTGTGCATGCGAGGTGAGCTCCATGCCTGCCCCTCTGATGGAGGCTTGGGGGACGCACGCTAGGAGCATTGCTCATGCTTGGAGAGAAGCGTCCACTGAGCTGCTGTGGCTGAGGGCCAGGGGCTCTGGAAGGTTTGATGGACTGTCTCATTCCGTCTTCAAAAGCTGGGATGTGAATGAATTCTTACAGCCACTTGCAGTGGAAGGCACAAGGTCACCCACATAGTAAGTGACAGGATTTAGTTGTTTGTTTTTTTGTTTTGTTTTTTCGAGGTAGGGTCTCACTCTAGCTCAGGATGACCTGGAATTCACTATGTCATCTCAGGGTGGCCTCGAGCTCATGGTGATTCTCCTACCTCTGCCTCCCGAGTGCTGGGATTAAAGGCGTGCGCCACCACACCCAGCTAGGATTAGGTTTTAACCGAGGCAACTTTATTCTAAGAAGAATGAAATAGCTATGGACAATAAACACATCTAACCATCTCTGAACTTGAATCCCAACTCCAAAGAGGTTGCAGAGACATGGCAGAGTGAATGCTGGTCTCAGACCAGTGAGGATGAAGCTATTACGAAAAGGGCGTGGTGAAGCTCTCAAGGTTGCCCCCATCCTGCTCCAGGGAAGAACATGAACTTGTTAGGTAGGGGGGGTAGAATTCCAGCCGCCCTAAAACATCTAAAGTTGAGAGCCATCATGGCTCTATTCAGTGGTCCAGCCTGGCCCCTATGAAGGAACCTTGTGAGTGATAGTCTGCGGGACAGTCAGGCACATTCAACTCCTGTTGCAGCTCATGTGCTGGGTGCAGCCTCAGCCTCTGTAGCAGATTCATCCAAACCCAGGCAGTGACGTGCCCATGCCTGTGTCCATCCTCTCCAGAAAGAAGGATCTGAGACAGCCATCAGTCTCCATATTACGCCACCATGCATCACGCTAGCTTCATCAGATGAATGAGCCAGGGTGGGCTTGGAGCTGGGATAGGGAAGAAGGGCCACCTACAGCAATCACATTGTGACGGTGAAAAGTGAAAAAAACCAAAGACATTGAACTCAAGCAATAGAGAAAAATGATGACAAATCGCATTAATAAGCCCGCACGGATCAAGAAAAAAGAGCAAGAAATAAATCGTTAACATCGACAACTCAAAAAAGGTTACCGATTACAGGAAAAGCAGCACACAACAGGACGGTCAGTGTGCACCTCGCACCTGTGCCCTGAGCATGGGTCTCTCCCAAGACTGGTTTAGCTTTTAGCACAGCCAACAGAACGACAGCAGGAACCGGACCCCATGGAGCCAACCACAGCCCCCAGGAAGCTAAAAGAATAAAGAAGGAATATTATAAGCGAGTTGATGACAGCAAACTTAGATATGAACAAGTTACTTCAAATCATCCAGGTCTCTGTTAGTAACGGTCAGGTGAGAGGGCATCGGAATCCCTGAGAAGTTTGTTGATGGCTTTCCTGCACCGGCCTGAGCTGATGGGAAGTTCATCACAGAGCAGGACTTATGGCTCCTCACAGATCAAAGCCAGTCGAGTGAGTCTTGCTGTGAGTGGTAGGTCAGAGACCCGAACCACAGAGTGGCTGAAAGACATTTAAATTTGAAATACAGAATGTTTAAACAGAAAACGAATGAGGAGCCAAGAAGGCACTCCTCAATTTGTACCGTCAAAAGAAATCAAGGGTTGCCAGAGCAGTTGCTCTAATCCAAGCATGACCACTTCCCTCCCCGTTTCTGGACTGGAGCCAGCTCCAGACCCAGAGCTGCTGGCTGAGGATGGGGCTGGGCCCCTGGACGAGGCACCCTGCCAATGAGCTAATCGTGATGCCTCAACACTTCCTGAAGGGTGCTACAGCCGTTTACACAGGTCACTGAACACCAAGGAGGCAGGGGCAGTAAAGACTCTGAGGACCACTGGCGTGGATTGGAGGAGACAGGTGCCCAGAGACTCCGAGCATCCATTTGACCAGCAGCCCCCATTGGACCAGGCGGGTGGGCACCAGGCAGTGAATGGAGCCCAGATTCAGAAAAGTGTCAGGTTGGAGTCCTGGGGAAGCTTGAACGAGCCTATGGATGGGCACAGAGGAGTCGTCGTAAACTGTGGACATCTTTGTGGGGAACGCTCAGCAAGACCCAATGCGCCCTTCCTACGAGGGGTGCTACAGTCTAAAGTAGATGAAGACCCTCCACACCATCTCAGCCACCTGTTAATGGTCACAGCATGGTTCCATGGCACATGACCACGGTGCTCAAGGTGGCTGTGCGGAAGTCATGTGTGTGCCCAGATACAGGTCCATCCTCCAGGGACGGTCTAGAATCTGACCTTGGCACCCCGCCAGCACCATCTGGTGAAGATGACCCCTGCCAGGGTTGTGCCAGTTACTCTCTCAATGCTGTGAATAAATCCTGGCCAGAAGCAGTTTAGGGAAGGAGAGAGCTTGTCTGGGCTTGCAGTTTTCAGGGGTTTCGTGTGGGGAAGAAATGGCGGTGGGGTGGAAGCAGAGTTGGTCATCGAGTGGAAGTGGAGGGTCATCAGGACTGTGCCTCAAACCTTCAGGCCTTCCCCAGAAACCCACAACCTTACCAAACAGTGTCACCAGCTTGGGACCAAGTGTTAAAACCCAGGAGCCTATGGTGGGGGGCATTTTACATTCAAACCACAAGAATGAGAACGGGAAGACAATGACCTCCGTTGGCAAGACTGTGTGTCTCTGTGACGGCGTCATCCCAGCTTACAGATCCCAGGGGCTTTACTCCACTGAGAATATAGCACAGATCTCCCTGATGACAAAGGCCAGCAGCCCCTTTCCTTCCCCGAAGCCATCAACCTGATCCACATTATGATGGTCAATGGAGTACCTCTAGGGGCTCAAGCCAGCTCTGAGGCTACTCGCCAAGAGAACAACTGTACGCTGAGAAGAGCGCGGTGATCAGGGGCACTAGAATCCACGAGCATTACACACTGTGCACACCCAGCCTCAGGATTACACCCTGTGCACACCAAGGCCTCAGGATTACACCCTGTGCACACCCAGCCTCAGGATTACACCCTGTGCACACCCAGCCTCAGGATTACACCCTGTGCACACCCAGCCTCAGGATTACGCCCTGTGCACACCCAGCCTCAGGATTACACACTGAGAACACCCAGCCTCAGGATTACACCCTTGCACACCCAGCCTAGGATCACACCCTGAACACACCCAGCCTCAGGATCACACATGGTGCACACCCAGCCCCAGGATTACAACCTGAGCACACCCAGCCTCAGGATTACACCCTGTGCACACCAAGGCCTCAGTATTATACCCTGTGCACACCCAGCCTCAGGATTATACACTGAGCACACCCAGCCTCAGGATTACACCCTGTGCACACCAAGGCCTCAGGATTATACCCTGTGCACACCCAGCCTCAGGAT
>PVHP010049855.1:0-11994 GCA_004024765.1 Zapus hudsonius
GTTTGACTTGACAAACTGGTATTAGTGCAAAGCCCAGACTGTTCCTCTTCCTTCCATGGTCACAGCATGTGTACACTCACTTCCCTGTAGTCAGTTTCACCCTTCATCAAGTTCTCTCCACAGCTGTGCAACTGAACTTCTCATTCCTTATGAGTAATGCAGCCACCCTACTTTATATACAATAGCCGTGTTTTTCTAGTTACTCAACCAAACACACACCAAGTCTTTAAGGAACAAAAAAAGTTTGTTAGCAAATCATCTGGACATAAGGATAGGCTCCAAGCCTACATATATTCACTTGTATGAAGAGAAAGTGATATTTAAAATGAACTTATTTTCAATTTTGGACAAAATTGGAGACACTCTCAACCTACCTCGCCTTCAACTCCATAACAATATTACAACTTATCAAAGGGACAGAACAAATGCCTGGAAATAGATATAGGTTTAGCTGTGGGCCACACTTACAGAAGTTAAGAGAAAATTCATTCCTTGGGTTGTACCAGGGCTTCTAGAGGCTAGGCCACTTTCTATGGGGAGCAGGAGCATGGAAGGAGAATTTGTAAAACCAAACCCTAATTTCTATAATCCCTATTACAGTTTGATATCCTCCTGCCCCCCTCCTAAAATAAAAAATAGAGGCTGATTTGACAGTCATGACGAGTTGTGCGGAGTAACTCTTCCTACATGATCCCCTCTGTACAATCTCTAGATAGGCTGTGACTGCAAGGCTGCTATGAATCAGTCTTCATATTTTATTGCCTCTAATGCTGATCAGTTTCAATTAGTAGACAAAGGACTTAGACTCTTAGTGCCAGTGAGAATGGTCTCTGTCTCTGCTTCAGTAGTCAGCAGGAAGTGGAGGTTTCTTTTCCTTTAAGAAGGCCTTTCCTAGTCAGCCACAAGTCAGCTGCTGGGATGAATCTCCAAACCAGGCACAATTATGGGAGGAAAGGATTTTTCAAAGCTACAGATCTAGGGGAAGTTCCATAATGGTGAAAGAGGCTGTTTCCTTTTCATGGGTTTGTTCAAGCAGAGAGAGAAGCACAACACTGACACTATACACACACACACACACACACACACACACACACACACACACACACACACACATGCCAAACAGGCAGTGGGGAATAGAGATTTTCTTCCCCTTTATTTAGCCTTAGGGCAGGGTCTTGCAACACTATCCCAGACATGTTGACTTCCTGAGTCTGGAATTTCCTTACTACACTGCCCTCCTTGGAAGGGATATTTGTTTCGAGCTCCTCTGAGCTTCCTTACATCCTGCCCCCTACTGAGAGGGCTACCTTCCTGTAAACAACCTCAGAGACCCACCCAAGATTATTAAACAGGTCAAGTTGACAACAAAACTTAACCATCACAAGGATCTATATTTTCATTGTCTATATTTCCTTTATTGTCCTATTCCTCCTTCTCCTTCTTTCTTCTTTATCTCTTTCTTGTTTTTTCACTTCTCTTTTGCTCCTCTCCCTCCACTTTGACTCCTACAGTTTCTCAAAAGAAAAATAGATCTGTGAGGTTATCTTAAGGCCTTGAGGAATGAGGTTTTATCTAGTTTGCATTTTTAAAAGACAAGGTTACTTGAGTAAGGCCATTTTAAAAAAGTGATGCCTTAATATTTGAAGTCAGAGACCTATCAGACTATAAAACAATATCATGTACACATAATTTTCCATGATTATTTTTTTCCATTTGGAGGTTTTGGTAAAAGTAAATTATGGTTGAACTAAAACATGTCTAAATAGTATAACTTTTTTTCTGATTGTAGCTCATACAGGATGACATTTATAACTGATCCTTTTTTGGAATTACCTTTAGTTTAACATTATTTATAAACATTATTTCAATTGACCCATATTATTTAACTATTTCATAACAGCAAAATAATGAATTAGAACATATAATCTAAAATGGTAGGAATATTAACCATCTACATAACTGAATAAGAAAGTATTAAGAGTCTTAGGTCAGAGTTTTGACTCTGAGGCTTCCAGCAAGTTCGACCACTTACATTAAAGAAAGCAAACCATAGTTACAGTGAAAGGGCAGGGAAAGATTTTAAACAACAGGCCAATTTTGAGGAGATTGAAAATAAACATTAAGCTTATGTGCTTATGTGAGCTTTAGATTTAAATATGATTGTGATGTAACCAACATGAAGAGGTATGTGTGACTAAGTAACTTTGGTCACATTGGTTCTGATGATCATGGCCTGTTATGGTTAGGTAAGCTGAACCCCAAGTGTCCTTATCAATTGAGGAGACAATCTAGTTTAGATAAGGAGGTTGGTCCCACCTGGGTAGTGGATATCATGTGGGGTGGTCTGGCTTCCAGTCTCAACTGTTCCTGGAATCCAATCTGACTGAAAGTTTAGTACAATCATCAGACTTTCAGTTGATGCTTGAGGTCTGGAAGAGGACATTGCAAAGTCTAACTGTAAGATGCTGCCCTTCCAATTATCTTTCTGTTTGCAGAAGAGTGGGTGAGATTACTGGTTGGATATTACTCATTTTTAAACAAGACACACCTTGAGAGGTCAACATGCTTACATACAGAGTAAGGCAGGTATTTGAGGCACAGTAAAGGAGACATACAGAATAAAGGTAGGGGTGGCAGCTTTTGTTCTTTTTTTTTAGTTATATGATAAGCCCCAATGAGAGAGCAGTAATTTTCAGAAAATGTAGTCTCTAAATACCTATTGTTAGAAGCAAGTGGTATAAGTGGTATAAGAGAGAAGAGTGTTAGAAGCAAGTGGTATAGTTATATGATAAGCCCCAATGAGAGAGCAGTAATTTTCAGAAAATGTAGTCTCTAAATACCTATTGTTAGAAGCAAGTGGTATAAGAGAAGAAAGTGAAATTTATCACATTATGGTATTTGAGAAAGTTTATTTTTACATTTTAAACCATTATGTAAAGTTCTATGGCTAGAGAGATAATTACTTATTTGTTTGCTGTGTAAGCAGTGGACCTATGTTTGGCCTTAGTACTTAAATAAAATCTGAACATATTGGCATATTCTAGTAATCCCAGCATTTGGGAGGCAGAGACAGATGGATCAATGGGGTTCACTGACCAACTAGCCTCACCTAACTAAATGAGTCCAGGAAAAGACCTGTCTCACCAAATGGAGGATGGTGCTGAGGACTGACCTCCATGGGTGTCCTGTCAAATTCCTGTGTGTGCACACACATGTGCACACACACACACATATATGTATATATGTATAGATACATATATATGTATATGTATATGTAATATATGGTGGACTTTAAGCAAGGTCTTGATGATTTCATGGAATGTAAGTGAAGCTCACATTAATAGCCATTCCATATGATGAGAATATCAGTACAGAAGCATGATAATCAAGGTCTGATGAGTATACTAAAACAAGTTTTTAAAAAATTTTACTTGACAATGGTTTGTTTACCACCAGCTCCCAGGCCGAGACCAGAAGAAAGAATGCTGAATCAGTTAGGAAAGAGTAATGGTCATTATGGATTTTTAAAAATTTGTTGTCTGTCTGAAACTTAGAATAATATAAAGTTAATTTTTTCCCCTATGGCCAGAACTCAACTGTGGAGCGATGGAGGTCTGGAAATTCAACACTGATCATTTCCAGCATAGCTATGAAAGTGTAAATCACATAGGTTATTAAAGTTGACAAGGAAATTATGCAGAAGGAAACAGGAGTCTAAGATTGATTGAACATTTTATAATGTGGATGTAAGAAATATCCAGGGAAAGAAGATTATCAGAGAAGATCGTACTATCAAATTTCTTTAAATTAGAATGTTATGTACCTATACATGCATGTCTGCACACACAAGACTCCACCTTTATAAAAACACTCACAAGGACACATACTACTCCATTTTCGTCTCCTTATATTCCTGTCACCATCACTGTTTTCTCCTGAGGTGGATGGTGCATGTCTTCTCTCATGAGAATAACGACTTTCATTTCCACTGAATGCATGCTTCCGGAACAGAGCTTGGTACATTCAAGGATGTAACAGATCAGTTTTAATCTTGTTGAATTAAAGCAAAACAAAGATATAAGCTCATATAATACTGAGATATTTTAAAGCAATACTAAGCATGTCAGCACTTATAAATATTTTTATTTGCTTCTGAATCATTCACTCAGGGATCACTGAAAATTTTGGATGGAAGAATTCTTCAAAGGTCCCAGAGGCATTGTTGCAAAGATTGTTATTTAAAGTCAAGAAGAAAATAAAGCTGGAAGGAGGTGATAGGCTTTGAGGAAAAGGAAACAAAAGTGCTGGAGACACAGGAGAACAGAGAAGGGCATTTGGCAAGCATGAAAACATCAGTGAGGAGTTATTACAGAGATCCTAGTGAGGGGCAAGAAAGATTCATGACTCCATACTACCGTAGCTCACTTTCTTCCTCTCCAGTCATTTTTATCAGGATTATCCTTTTTATTATTAAGCAGAAACTTTGTATAACAAACCATCTGTTGGTTGACAGCTGCTCTCAGTGACTTGCTTTTAATGTATCCCTGTCTTCCATTATCTTCTAAATGAAAAATACTAAGTGTCTAATGTTGAAATCAGTGGGACCTAGCTATTATCTTCTCATTTGTTTATGTGGAAAAGTCTCATAAATTCTCTTCACTAGAGTATTCCAGATTTATCATTCTAGGCTGACCTCAAGTATCCCAGATTTAATTCATTCAACACAGAATTTAACACTTTTGAGCAAAGAAGTTTCATTTATTTCCCATGCCACATTAAAAAACATCCTATATATACCCAGTCACACATGTTAAGATATTGCAATCATATTTTCTTTTCTTTTAGCCATAGTCACATGCAGTCATCATATTCCACAAATTCAGAAATGTCTTTGAAGTTTGGTCCCCAAGCATCCACACTGTTACCTCTCTGTTCAGTCAACCATCATCTCGAAACTATCAGGACCTTGTGTTGCATTCATCAGCTATTTACAGACTAGACTGTTTACACTGTTGCCATTCCTATTTTTTCTAATATATATATATATATATATATATATATATATATATATATGTGTGTGTGTGTGTGTGTGTGTGTGTGTGTGTGTGTGTGTGTGTGTGTATGTGTGTGTGTTAATAGTCATTCAACTAATTCAACTCCATTTCTCTATAAGCAAGTGCTGGATTAAAAGCTTCTTCTTGATTCACTATGCAATATTCACTGTGCCTGTTGCCTAGGATGTAGTGACGAACAAGGCATTGCTGACCTAATAGGTATCCCAGGTGCATCCACCAGCACTGTCTTACCATAGACTCGATTCCCTACATAGAACTTTTTTATTTTTTTAATATTCCAGCAAGCAACCCTAGTTAAACTCAGTGACACACACACACACACACACACACACACACACACACACACACACACACATCGGATTAGAAGTGGGACTATTGGAGAGAAACGGTTCAGTTGAGGGGGGCCAGAGGGTAAAAGAAGGTATAACAGGAGAGCTGGGGAATCCCAGAAAGTTGGGGTTTCCAGCTAATTCCAATGTATCTTAAAATTTAAGAGTTCCTGGATTCTTGTTCTTGCAAATTAAAGAATTAAAATTATAGACCATCAGAGGATAAAGTATAGTGGGGGGGGCTTTATTTAAAAAGAAATGAGAAGTTACAGAGATCTCCAGCCACTAGTGAGGAGAGAGCATGTAGGGGAAGTTTTAGCCACATATCTACGAAATCTGTGCTAGCCAGCCCAGCAAGGGAATGATACAAGAGGGCTCCAGAGCAATCAAGTGGGAAAGAACCCTGAACCTGATCTAGGCTTGGAGATTCAGATGCAAAGCCTAAGGTCCCGAGTTTGATTCTCTAGTACCCACATAAAGCCAGACACACGAAATGTCACAGAGAGTTTGTTTGAGCAGCTAAAGGCCCAGGTGTGTCCAATCTCCTCCTCTCTCTCTCTCTCATTCTCTCTCTCTCTCTCGTTCTCTCTGCTCAAACTTAAATATATAAAATACTTTTAAAAGTAAAATATATTAAAAGATGTAATGAATGTACAAAATTTGGAAATTATTTGGATCCTGATTCAAATAATAACTGTAGAAAAATTATGCTTATGTGGAAACAATTAGGACAATTTAAACTAACTGTGTATTTGAATAGATTAAAAAATTAAGTAGACCCAGATATGTATCTCAGTGGTAGTGCACCCATCTAGCTTCCTGGGTGCCTCAGGGCTTGCCTAAGCAGGCAGGCGAGGTCCACTGCTTTCCCTGGCAGGAGGAGGGACAGTCTTTTTCATGTGGCCACAACTCACTCTTCTCTCCCTGTTTCAGATTGTGGGGAAACATTTATCAGAAGTCTAGTACGTTTTATCTAAAAACAGTCCTACGTTAAGTTCTACAAAATCCCACTAAGCAATGTGGCTTTGTTCAAAATAAAGAGTTTAAAATATAGAGACAAATTGCTTATAAAGATATGTTTTTTCCTGTCACATGTGATTGTTACCAACATAAATCTCTTATCTGCTTTTCTGGAGTTCATTTGCAGCAGCAGGAGACCTTGATGTATCCTCTCTCTCTCTCTCTCTCTCTCTCTCTCTCTCTCTCTCTCTCTCCCTACAAATAAATAAATGAATTATTTTTAAAATATATTATACATATGTGTAAAGATGGAAAACATATTGATGCTTACCTCATAAAAGCACAACTAGATTTCAGGATGTAAATGTTTATACATATTCTGAGCCATCTAAAACTCAAGATTAATTTAAGAATCTTCAGAAAATGTTTCCTGGGTTGAATATATAGCTCAGTGGTAGAGCATTTAATTAGCATGAATGAAGTCCTAAAGACAATCCCCATTACCACAGAAGAAAAGGAGATCCTTCCTTGTATGCATTTTTCTAGAGTTGGGTTAAAGATTTTGATTTGAGTCTGTCTCATAATCAGAGAGGCATTATTTAAGCAAAGCAATTCAAATGAAAATATCCCACTTGAATATAATAATCAGTTTTGAGTGGGCTTTTTGTTTTTGTAATTTACTGCCAGATTAAAAAAAAAAAGAAAAAGAAATCATACAAGTTCGCTTTGAAACACTTAAATAAAGTAACTGATTTGTCAAACCCAGAGGTGTAACTATAATGGGAACTGAAAATATTGTCAGAAAATAAACTATATGATATGGTTGGCTGGAGGCTAATTTTAATTTTTATTCAATGTCTGCTTTTGATTTACATCCATTATTTTTCACTATTATATTATGGAATAATATGTAGGTGTTGATACTTTAAAGTCTATAACTGGCATTATAATTAATATGATTAGCATCATACTTCATAAATGACAAAATGCGTGTTAGTGTATATGTGCTCAAGTACCCACTTAGAAAAGTCCTCCATCCCTACACCTCACTGTGGGGCAGTTCTGCTTATTATGATAATTATTTTACATGAAAACTGAGGTGCTATAAGGGTCAAGAAATTAAGAGAAAAACCAATCCTTAGAAAACCTGAGCTCAAGCTTTTTTATTGCAAATATTGGGCACATCTTTTTAATACACAGACCAAATTTTAGAAGCACATTTGTTTAGACCTAATTCTATTCCTGAAAAAGTATTCAAACAATAATCTTCTAGCAATGTATAGTATACAAAATAACTATATATTTGAATGTTATATTTATAATATAAAGTGCCTTTATTGCTTTGATGTTATTGTAGCCTTCAACTAAATCTGTTGGGCAAATATTTAAGCACCAACTAAAAATGAATAACAGAGGTTGTATGAGGTTATAGAACTCGGGCAAAATCACTAATTTATATTACAGCAGAGTCAAAGAAAGATTTTAGTCCTTATGCTTCCCACAAAATGACCATTTTCACTGATACCAAGTATTTTATAAACACTTACTACTCCCAGATTTTGCCACAAAATCAGACTAAGTCACATATACCTGCTTCAGTTCACTGACATGACATTATTTTTAAATACTTACTTCCACAAATTTAGTATAAAAACAGATTTTGTGGGATAGAGAGATTGCTCAGTGGTTAAGGTGGTTACCTGCAAAGCCAGGTTTGATTCCCCAGTACCCACATAAAGCTAGATGCACAAAGTGGCACTTTCATCCAGTTTCTTTTTCGGCAGCTGAAGGTCCTGGTGCACCCATTCTCTCTGTCTGTCTCTCTTTGTTCTATCTCTTTCTGCATGCAAATAAAATTTAAAAAATAATAAAATAGTTTTTTAAAATCAGATTTGGTCACATATACAGACTTTAGGACTGAGTACAGAGCTGCTTAAATTACAGTAGGTGATTGTATGTTTAAGTAGATTTTCCTTTAGGGAAAAAAATTAGCTATGCTCACATTTGATAATTATAGAAATCTGCTATTTGCTGTTTCAAAAGTCCTGATCCTCTCTTTACTCTATTCATTTTTTAATCCTTCAGCCTAATATTTAACCATAAAGCATGTTATAAAATAAACATTGGTGCAATTGAGAACAGAGATATTTTGCTTCCAAAGGTAGGGATGTTGGCCTATTTTCAAATTTCCCTCTGAGAAACACCATATTTCATTTAGACTTTGACTGCTATCAACAGGATACTTTTAGAATTTTCTATCTCAGATGGATTTTGCACAGAGAAAGCGAACATATTGTGCAGTTGAGTCCCCAGGGCTTGGAGAGCCACACAGCTATGAAACTTCCTTTGTTGAAGTGAGTTGACGGAAGTAGAAAGGTTGTTTAGCCCTTGCATGAAATGACTCAACAGGGAAGTCATTTCAGTCCAATTCCCACCAGCTCAGTTGGGCAATTTGTCTTGATCCTTCCGAGGAGTATTTGGATACCTTATGCTTAATGGAAATTGGGGAGGAGGACTCTGATGCGTAAAAAGCAAAATATTCAACCCAAAAGCACACTGAATTTCTCGGTACTTCTGACAGAATGAAGTAACTCTGTTTCTTATAGTGACACCAAAGAGAAATTGAGTCAAATATGTTTTGATTATTCTGAAAGCCTGCTGGAAGCTCCAAACAACTCATCAGCAAGCTAACCACATGACTAGCCAAAGGGAACTTCACAAATGCCAGTTTATAATATAGGAAAGCCTTCCAAGAAGTGCTACGTCAATGTGTCAGAATTTGGTATCTAAACCTCATGCTTACTTTCCAGCTAAAAGAAATGGTAAAAATCCTAGAGCTTGCTTACTACTGAAATTCACTCTTGTGTTCTATTAGGTTATTTTATTTAGTACCCACAGGGTACAATACTAAGTAAAGACATCAATGCAATCATAAAGCAGTAGGAAATAAGGATCTTAAACGTGGAAAGGAAATAACCATTCAGAAACACAATGGACAGTGTTAGAATATGTAACACTCTCCTTAGCCTACCCAGTTCCTTCGGGGTCTTCATTCCTGAATAGTAAAGCCTGGTGCAAGAAAGAGACTGAAAAATGTTGCAAACAAGTACAACATAAATATGTCAAAGCTCCCAGAGCTGTTTGCATGTTAACCGGGACCAAGAAACATTAAGTCAAAATAATGACACTCTAGGGAATTGACTTCAGGCACCAGTGATCAGGAGGGAGAAGAATATTTCAGAAAACTGGTCCTTCCTTGGCATCCCAGAAATCATATCCCATGAACAGATGACTGCTCCAGATATGTGGAAATTCGATCCTCAAACTGGAACTCTTTTGATCCAACTGCCTACCAAGCAAAGTGTTTTGTCTCAATAATAATATGGCAAAGCTTGAAAATAAAATATGATTAACACTGTATAGTACTTACATGGATACTGTTTTATTTAATTTCTCAGTGAACATTATTAGTATGATTCACTTGTTATCCAGAGAAGGAAATGGACATTCAAGAGGGGTCTGGATTACTTGCTGGTACAGAACAGTTTGAGGAATTAGGATTAATTGTTGAAGCTGAAGCTCATTTGTTAAGGGAATGTATTTTAGAAGTGTCCATGCCTGACACTACATGAACCATTTTCTTCAAGGTGAAATCAGGACAGCAGTTATGCTGCCCTGAGAAGTGTTAGAAGCACAAGATAGAGAGAAAAGCAAGCCTAGAGAGTAGCAAATAGACTCCAGTTGAATCCAACCACATTATGAGACAGGTTTGGTGAAACAGGTTTGTAATCTCAGCTATTTGGAAGGTTTGGGCAGTATAAAGCCTGCTGGATCAATTTACCTAGACTGTCTCAAAATAAAATGAATGAATGAATGTATGTTTTTGTGTATGAATGAAAACGTCTAGAGATATATCTCAGTGGTAGAGCACTTACCTGGCATGGGCAAGGCCCTAGGTTCACTTCCCAATGCTGTGCAGAAGCAATTATGAAATGAATGAGAATGAAATAAATGGAAATAATGAAGATACACCCAGATACTGGGTGTGTATTTCTATTGCCAGAAAATAAAATGTGATTATGAACCTGCACATGTAGAGATAGATATATTGTGACCCACTCTAAAACAAAGAAACTTATATTCTTGACCAAAATACCTTGCAGACTTCCGAAATGACTGGAGAAAGAGACAAGGGCAGAGACAGAAATATAAGACCATCTTGGATCCCAAAGTGACGTTTCCATGCACTTTCTGTTTTAGAGTGAAATCAAAGACTCTCATTAAACAGACTTCACTTTAGAATACTCTCTGATAACAACCATAAAGAAACTAAAAATAGGAAAATAAGAAAGTAGGACTTCAGAAGAGCTAGACAACACTTGAGAAAGGACTGGAGTCGAACACTAGACAGCATACATGGGACATCTTCTACTTCCTCAATTCCCTCTCTGAGTTCATCCTCTGCCATTTTCTTAGCAACTATAAAATACTATTAGAATAAATGGTGTTTTAAACCCAGATGAAATCATATCACAGACGAAGTGCTAAGATGATTGAAGTACCCACTTTATTTTTTCCAAAGAGCACAAAAATTTAACAGTCTCAAGAATTGTGGCAATATGCTTCTTAAGAACTAGGAAAATATAAGTACGCCCAGGATCAGATCCACTAGGAAATTGTATCTCATTAGCTAGGATGAGGTCCTCCTGTTTTCCTCAACATGCATCTAAGACATTGCTCCTTTTCTGTTGTTCATGTCAGACTCTTAAGGGAATGATAAGATTGGCTTGAGGCATCAGAATAAAAGGATTTTTGAAGGTTAATGAAAGCAAAGGTAGCAGAAAAAGAAGATGTTACTTCTAGCACTCCAGCTGTGTGATTCAAGGACGGGAGCATCTGTCTCCTGCCTTTGCACTTATTTTTATTAAATTTGTCAAAGCAACAGCACCTAATGGGGTTTTAGTTTTTCCAGTGGAAGGACATTCCTTTGACAAAGGTGAGAAAGAAGGTTCTTAAGTTCATGGAAAACTCATGCTTTGAAAATAAAGTTGCCTTTATACTGTCTGGCCTTAGGCCTTTCATTTCCCACCTGTGTATCTTACTGTAAAGGCTTGAACAAATCTGAGTACATACAAATGTCTAGGGAAGTCCCATTAAGAGTAACACCTATAGAGAATGAATACATAAGGAAAAACTTGAAAAAAAATAATAACCATAACAAAAAGAGAATAAGATTAATGATGACAGATAAGAGACAATATTACCAAAGGAAAAAATCTGAATGATAGTCAATAGAAAACCAAAAATGCATAAAAATATTAGACATCTTATACATGAGTTGTTCTGTATGATGCAGAAACAAGCCTCCCTTAGAACTTGGAGAAACTGTGTCTCTTCCATAATGCAAATAGACTACTAAGATGGATCACTGGCCTATAACATTATTCAGCTCCATGAAATATTTACTGATAAAAATCCCAGGATACTCTATATATTTCTCAAACTATCTACCATCTTGCTAACAGATGGATCCTAAGTATTAGTGGCTTAACCTTATTAGCTTCCGGTCAAAGATACTGTCTCTTCTTCCTTGGAATGAAGCAGTGCTTTCTGAAATAAAGGAGGCAAGG
>PVHP010049856.1:0-12007 GCA_004024765.1 Zapus hudsonius
AAATGAATAAATAAAAAAAGAAAATTAAATAAGTCATTGGGTTGTAGAGATGACTCAGTGGTTAAGGCGCTTGCCTGCAAAGCCCAACGACCTGGGTTCGATTCCCCAGTACCCACATAAAGCCAGATGCCCAAAGTGGAGCAGGTATCTGGAGTTTGCTTGCAGGGACCGTTAAAGGCACACATCTTTAATCCTGGCACTCAGAAGGCAGATGTGGGAGGATCACTCTGAATTCGAGGCCAGCCTGAGACGACTTAGTGAATTCCAGGTCAGCCTAGGCTAGAGTGAGACCCTACCTCGAAAAAAAAACCCTAAAATAAAAGAACACATAGGGCTGGAAAGATGGCTCAGAGGTCAAGGCGTTTGCTTGCAAAGCAGAGAGACCCCAGTTCGATTCCCCAGTACCAGATGCACAAGGTGGCGCCTGTGTCTGGAGGCCCTGGGGTGCCCGTTCTCTCCCTGTGTGTCTGCCTCTTTCTCTCTCTCACTCAAATAAGTTAATTAATTAAATTTAAAAAAATAAAAGAACAAAGAAGTAAGCCATCCTCAGGCAGTGTAAGTGACCCCACGCTTCACTGACTGCCTCCGCGCCAAGCCCTTGCATCACTATTGTTTCTATTTTGAAATTGTTCAAACCTACAGAAAAGTTTTAAAAATAGGACAATGAACACCGTGACCTAGATTCCCCAGTTCACACTGGCCATATTTGTTTTCGCTCCCTGAATATGTATGATTTGCTAAACCATTTCACAGTTGATTACAGACTGGGAGGCTTGTTCCCCAGAGCTTTAGCGTGGGTCTCCGGAGGAAAGGACACTGGCTGGGTAATCCACAACCATTGTCAAAATTAAGACACTTTGCTCAATACAAGAAATTGAGTAAATTGTCTGCAAAATAACCTGATTTTTTTTTTTTTTTTTTTTTTTTGGTTTTTCGAGGTAGGGTCTCGCTCTAGCCCAGGCTGACCTGGAATTCACTATGGAGTCTCAGGGTGGCCTTGAACTCACGGCGATCCTCCTGCCTCTGCCTCCCGAGTGCTGGGATTAAAGGCGTGCGCTGCCACACCTGGCTAGATCATTTTTTGCCTCCTTCTAGACCTCCAAGGGAGTTCCTCATCACATCATATCCCACACGCTACTGAGGGTGTAACAATTCTCTGGGTACAGTCATCTTTGAATTCTGTTCTGTTGCCTAGCAACTCTAGGGCATTTCAGCCCTTCTCAGCCAGCAGGTTGGAGGAAGGGTGGGAGGGGTGACTGCAGGGCTGAGTCCTTCTTGCCCTGGGGTCTCCACATGGCCAGTAACCTGCCAGCTCTCTGGAGAGCTCCCTTCCTCCTCTCAGACGAGCAACCTTGTCTTAGGGCCTTCTTTCTGCCCTGAGAACCACGCACGTGTGTCATGGACCATGGGTCTCCTCTGAGGTGGGAATGCTTGAGAGCTTAGGAGAGGATGCACACCTCCCCTGCCATGATGACGTGGCCAGAAAAGCTGAGAGGAGAAAACCCAGGTAACAAAAACATCATGCCGAAGAGAAAGTTCTCAGTTAGGGGCCTGCCAGGCTCAGAGCGTGCCTGCCGAGGGTGCCGGTCTGGGTGTTGATCATGCTTCTCTGTGGGAGACTGGAACTGTGCCTTAATCAGCCAGGCCTGCCGTTCCGATCAGCCAAGCTCATCAGAACGGATGCTACCCTTGAGCTTAGCCAAAAGGCAGAGGAGCAATTAATCTTAGGTACATATCTTTTGTTTTATTCCCTTTACATGGATAAAGTGTAGGCCAATGATACTTACCTGGAGTGCGCAGGACCTCTTAGGGATTTGTGGAGGAAAAAAATCCAAGTGTGGAAAGTTATAGCATTTTCACTAAGTTTCTAAAATATATGAAGTTAATTAACTTCACAGTTTTATGAAATATTGGTAAGATCCATGACTGTCATCTGTTGACATCACAGACATCTCTGTGTCACTGCATAGTTGTTGAAATATCAGTTAAGCTGATCGCTTCTTAGAAATTATGGGACTTGGGGCTGGAGAGATGGCTCAACGGTTAAGGCACTTGCCTCCAGTGCCTAAGGCCCTGGGAATCCCAGTACCCACATAAGCCAGACCCACAAGGTGGTGGCCCTGATGCTCTCTCCCTCTCTCTCTCTCTCTTCCCCCTTCTCTGCTTGAAAATGAATAAATAAAATATTAAAAAAAGAAATTATGGGAGTTTATTTATTTATTTGCAATGCTGGGGATCAACCTAGGGCTTTACAGATATGCTAGACAAGAGCTTTACAGCTGAGCTATACCATCAGCCCAGAAATTATGGCAATTATTAGACTTGTTGCTAGATCAGTATGCTATTTCTGTTTCTTTTTGTTTTTTGTTTGCTTGTTTGGTTGGTTTGTTGGTTGATTGGTTGCTGTTTGGGGGACCAAAGACTCATTTGAGTCCATGGAACTCACGACGTAGCCAACTTGAACTTCTGACCCTTCTGCCCCAGTGCTGGGATCACAGACATGAGCCACAACCCTGGCCATATATTTTTTAAAATATTTGATAACTGGGCTGGCTGGAGCGATGACTCAGTGGTTAAGGCCCTAGCCTGCAAAGCATAAGGACTCAGGTTCAATTCCCCAGTAGCCATGTAAAGCCAGATGCACAAAGTGGCGCATGCATCTGGAGTTTGTTTGTGGTCACTGGAGGCCCTGGCATGCCCATTCTCTCTGTCTCTTTTCTCTCTATCACTTTCTGCTTGTAAATAAATAAATAAAAATGTTTTTTGCCCCGCTGCTCTCCCACAGGCCTCTGGGCCCTGCAGCTCACTTCTCCCACAGGCCCCCGGCCGGAGGATTTCCTTTCTCCCATAGGCCTCTGGGCCCTGCAGTTGTTTTCTCCCACAGATCCCAGGGCCCCATGGCTCTCCTCTCTTACAGACCTCCAGACCCTACAACTCTCGTCTCTCCACCTCTGGGCCCACAGCTACCCTCTCTCTAGTTCCACAGCCTTCTTCCTAGGTCTCCTACAGCTTCTGCACTCCCATCCAGAGGTGTCAAGAGCAACCTCCCTGGGGCAGAGTCTGAAAAATCAGAGAAGAAAAGGCAGATGTATAGCCACCCAGCCTTCCTGGGGAGAAATCCACGGCTTTGACAGATGCAGGCACGGAGTTCCCCAGCGAAGAGCTCCATCCAGCCACCTGAGCCACAAGGATAAGAGGAGAGGGCAGGCATGACCACCTTCACAAGGGTCAAAACACATAAGAAAGTCTGGTGAGGGGTACTGTGTAACAGAGGGAGGGGGTTGGGCAGTAGCATGTGTGGTGACTAGCATTCCCTGCAGGTGCAGGACAGCACAAATTGAGCCCCAGTGAGCCTAGAGCACCCTGGAGGGGAAGGGTGGGATCCAGTCCTGCATGCTCCAGGCTGGTGAAGAGCTCCTGGTGTATTTGGGTCTGGAGAGCTAGGGGTCACAATGGGAACAGGACCTGAGGTACCCCATTTGGGGGAGAATGCCTGGGTGGTGACTCAGAGCCTGAGCACTCGGGTTCAGGGTGCTCCAGTCTAGTGAAAAATAGAACCTGCCTGGGGACAGACTGGAGTGATACTTGTTGGGTTTAAAACTAGAGCTGTCACATTGTTTGGGGTCTGAACACACCCAATAAGTGAGTGGCAAGGGGGGTTCAGGTCATGTACTGCAGGCTGATGAAAAGCTTGGTGTGTTTGGGCACTGTTGCAGTCAACTTACTCTGTTGCTGTGCAGAAAGAACCCAAGCAAAAGTGGCTTGTTGAGGAATGGGTTTATTTGGCTTATGGACTTGAGGGGAGACTCCATCCTGGCAGGGAAAATGATGGCATGAGCAAAGGGGTGGACATCACCTCCACCACAGCATTGTAAACAGCTTTAGAAAGGTGTACCAAATACTGGTAAGGGGAAGCTGGTTTATACCCCCATAAGCCCGCCCCCAACAACACAGCTCCAGCAAGGTTGTAAAACCCAAACTGCCATCAGCTGAGGATCAATCATTCAGAACACATTCATTTTTTTGTGGGGGACACCTGGATCAAACCATGACAGTCCGCCCCTGGCCCCCACAAACTAATAATCATACGTGATGTAAATACAATGTGTTCAGCTCAATTCCTAAGTCCCCACAGCTTTCAACTGAGCCATGATACCAAAAAATAAACCCATAATGGCACAGAGCATTCACACTGCAAAGCATGAGGCATGGCAAAAACAGATTGAACCAATACAAGATATAAAACAAGCAGAGCAACATCAATCTCTAACTCCAAGTTCAATAATTCTAATCAGTATCTTGGAGATTCAATTCCGCCCCTCCAGCTTGGCTACTCAGTCCGGGAAAACTTCCGGTGCTGGCAGCTCATTTTGGCAGCCATCCATAGTCCTGGAATTCATTGGGTCTCCATTGCAACCCACGGTTCATCCTCATGGCTCCATTGGTCTCCACGCAATCTAGCACACCTGCTTCACATTGCCTTTTTTCAAAAACAAAACTGTGCTGCAAATCCAATGACCCTCTCTTCTTATATTTGTTATATTCCACAGAACCAGATGGGCTACCAACTTGTTAATCCAGGGGGAACAAAGCATTCAGGCCCCTTACTTCAAAAGTCTGCATTCTTCCTGTTGTTCCAATGCAGATCACTTGGCCCAGTCTTAATGGTTGTAACCTCTCAAACAATTGCAGCTGAATGGGCAGCAGTTTCAGCCCAAAGATTTCATTTCTTTCTGTGCCATCTCCATCTGCTAATGCCAGTCCATCTTTACATAAAGCAACCCTGCACAGGTTCCCAAGACACAGGCAGGCAGAACGCAGCAAGCCTCTCACACAAACTGCTTCTGGCACAGTCCTGACAAAGTTCTTTCTCACCCTCGTAAGCCAAACCTCACAGTCCATAGTTCTTACTTCATTCAGGTCTTTCAACTCTGAGCAGAATGGTCCATCAAGCTATACTCACAGCACTGCAAGGCATCTGGATGGAATTGAATCTCCAAGATACTGATTAGAATTATTGAACTTGGAGTTAGAGATTGATGTTGCCCTGCTTGTTTTACATCTTGTATCTTAGGCCTAGATTTCAAATCCTTCCACATTCTTCCTCCAGATCACTTCCAAAAGGCCAAGCCACAAGATCAGGGTTTATAATAAAAATCAAGTGGGAGTGGCTACATTAATATCTTAGAAAATAGACTTTAAAACAAAATTAATTAAAAAAAGATAATGGGGGCTGGAGAGATGGCTCAGTGGGTAAGGCACTTGCCTCCAGTGCCCAAGGCCCCAAGTTCAATTCCCCAGAACCCACATAAGCCAGACCCACAAGGTGGTTGCCCTGGTGCACTCTCTCTATCACTATCTATCTCTCTGCTTGAAAATGAATAAATAAAATTTAAAAAAAATAAAAAAATAATGGGGGCTGGAGAGATGGCTCAGCGGTTAAGGCACTCGCCTCCAGTGCCTAAGGCCCTGGGTTCAATTCCCCAGGACCCACATAAGCCAGACCCACAAGGTGGTGGCCCTCGTGTTCTCTCTCTCTCTCTCTCTCTCTCTCTCTCTCTCTCTCTCTCTCTCTCTTTCTCTCTCTCTTTCTCTCTCTCTCTGCTTGAAAATGAATAAATAAAATATTTTTTAAAATAAAACTCTCATTTAAAAAAAAGAAAGAAAAAAAAGATAATGGAGGTCACTTCTTACTCATCAAAGGAATGATCCAACAAGAGGACATTACTATTATTAATATTTATACACCAAATACAAGTGCACCACATTTTATAAAGCATAATTTACTCAAAAACAAAACAGAAGTAGACTCCAATTCCATCATAGGAGAAGACTTTAATACACCACTATCATCTCTAGACAGATCATCCAAACAGAAGGTCAGCAGGGAAATAAAGGAGCTTAACAATACCATAGATCAACTAGACCTAACAGACACATACAGAACCTTCCATCCCAAGACTACAGAATATATATTCTACTCAGCAACCCATGGAACCTTCTCCAAAATAGATCATATATTAGGACATAAACATGTCTCAACAAATTCAGGAAGATAGACATAGCCCCATGCATCATATCAGACCACAATGCATTAAAATTGGAAATTAACAATGGGAGGAGCAGCAGAAATTACACCGATTATTGGTGACTGAACAATACACTATTAAACAACCAACAGGTCATTCAAGAAATCAAAAAGAAAATTGAAATTTTCCTAAAAGTAAATGATAATGAAAACACAACATACCAAAAACTATAGGACAGAATGAAGTCCTAAGAGGAAAATTCATAGCACTAAATGCCTTCATAACAAAAACAGAGATCTCAAATTAATCACCTAACTACTAACCTAAAGGCATTGGAAAAATTAGAACAATCCAACCCTAGGAACTCAAGGTGAAAAGAAATAATTAAGATCAGAGCTGAGATTAATGAAATGGAAATGAAGAAAACAATTAAAAAATAGATGAAACAAAGAGCTGGTTCGTTGAAAAAATGAATAAGATTGACAAACCCTTGGACAATCTAATTAAGCAGAAAGAGAGAGAGAGAGAGCCCAAATCAACAAAATCAGAAATGAAAAGGGAGAGGTAACAACCGACCCCAATGAAACTGGAAGAATCATCAGGTCCAAAACCTCTACTCCACAAAATTGGAAAACCTGGAAGAAATGGATGAATTCCTGGACACCCACCACCTACCAAAGCTTAAACCAGAGCAGATAAAGCTCCAAAATAAACCTATCACATCCACAGAGATTGAAAATGTTATCAAGAACCTCCCTAAAAGGAAAAGTCGAGGACCAGATGGATTCTCAGCCGAATTCTACCAAACCTTCATCATAGAATGGAAATCACTCTTTCTGAAGCTTTTTTGAGGTATAGAAAAATAGGGAAGACTTCCAAACTCCTTCTATGAATCACCTTACTCCTCAAACCAGACAAAGATGCAACAAGAAAGGTAAATTACAGACCCATATCCCTGATGAACTTAGACGCAAAAAATCCTGAACTAAATCCTCACAAACCAAATACAACAACATATCAAAAATATTATCCAACTAGACCAGGTAGGATTCATCCCGGGGATGCAGGAATGGTTCAACATATGGAAGTCCATTAATGTAATCCACCACATGAATAGACTTAACCATAAAAACCACATGGTCATCTCAATTGATGCAGAGAAGGCCTTTGACAAAATTCAACACCACTTCATGATCAAAATGCTAGAGAGACTGGGCATAGATTGTTTCTACCTCAACATAATAAAGGCAATATACAAAGCTCCTAAAGCCCAAATCATACTCAATGGGGAAAGAGTCAAGGAGTTCCCACTAGAGTCAGGAACAAGACAGGGGTGTCCACTCTCACCACTGCTCTTCAACATAGTGCTTGAAGCTCTAGCCCAAGCAATAAGACAGGAGAAAGGCATAAAAGGGATACAAAATGAAAAGGAAGAAGTAAAGCTATCCCCTTTGCAGATGACATGATCTTATACATAACAGACCCAAAGAATAGTATCAGTAAATTCCTAAAGATGATAAACTCCTTCAGCAAAGTGGCAGGATACAAAATTAACACATAAAATCTATAGCCTCCCTGTATGCAGATGATATGCATACAGAAAAACACATCAGAGAGACTGTCCATTTTCAATAGCCAAAAAAAAAAAAAAATCAAATACCTTGGAATAACACTAACCAAGGATCTGAAAGACTTGTGTAATTAAAACATTAAAATGCTCAATAAGGAAATAGAGGAGGATGTGAGAGATGGAAAGATATTCCATGCTCCTGTATAGGTAGAACTAATATAGTAAAAATAGCAATTCTTCCAAAAGTAATATACAGATTTAATGCCATGCCAATAAAAATCCCAGCTTCATTCTTTACAGACATTGAAAAGATAATCTCAAAATTTATTTGGAATGGCCAAAGGCCTTGGATAGCCAAACCTATCCTTAGTAAAAAAAAAAAAAAAAAAAAAAAAAAAACCTTCCTCAGGTGGTGTCACCATTCCTGATCTAAACATATCCTACAAAGCCATAGTAACAAACACAGCATGGTACTGGCATAGAAACAGACAGACAGACCAAAGGAACAGAATTGAAGACCCCTACTCTTAGTTTGAGTAATTATAGTTACCTGATCTTTGACAAAAGTGCCAACAATGTTCGCTGGTGTAAAGAAAGCATCTTTAACAAATGGTGTTGGACAAATTGGATAAATACTTGTAAAAAAATTAAAATAGACCCACTCCTCTCACCACGCACAAACATCAACTCCATGTGGATCAGAGACCTCAACATAAGACCTGAAAACCCTGGAAGAAAAAATAGGAGGAACTATCTACAAGATAGAAGTAGGGAAAAACTTCCTGAACAAACCTCCAATAGCCCAGGAAGTGCAACAATCACTTAACCAATGGGATTTCATCAACCTTAAAAGCTTCTCTACAGACAAACCATACCATACTCAGAGCCAATAGACCACCATCAGACTGGGGGAAAAAATTTACCAGCTATAACACAGACGGAGATCTAATATCTAAAACTTACAAAAAACTCAAAAAATAAATAATAAAAAATCAAATAGCCCTGTCATAAAATGGGGCATTGATCTCAACAGAGAATTCACAGAGGGGGAAACACAAATGGCCAATTCTCACTTAGAGTGCTTATCAGCCGGGCGTGATGGCTCATGCCTTTAATCCCAGAACTGGGGAGGCAGAGGTAGGAGGATCACCATGAGTTCAAGGCCACCCTGAGACTACATAGTGAATTCCAGGTCAGCCTGGACTACAGCGAGACCCTACCTTGAAAAACCAAAAAAAAAAAAAAAAAAAAAAAAAAAAAAAAAAAAAAAAAAAGTGCTCATCATCCTTAATCATCAGGGAAATGCAAATCAAAACTACAATGAGATTCCACCTTACTCCAGTCAGAGTGGCAATCATTAAAAAAATCCAACAACAAAAGATACTAACAAGGAAGCCAGAAAAAGGAACCCTCAGTCACTGCTGGAGGGATTGCAAATTAATGTAACCTCTGTGGAAAGCAGTGTGGAGACTCCTGAATAGGATGGATATAGAGCTACCAATGGACCCAGCTAGCCCTTTACTGGGCATCTACCCTCAAGATTTCACACCACAGCACAGAGACATTTGCTCAACCATGTTTATTGTAGCTCGATTCATAATAGCTAAGAATTGGAATCAACCTAAATGCCCATCTCTGGACAAATAGATATCAAAGTTATGGTACATTTACACTATGGAATTCAAGTCAGTTTAAAGGAAAAAATGACATAATGAAATTTAAAGAAAAGTGGATGGAGTTGGAGCAGATTATAATTAGTGAACTCACACAAGAACAGAGAGATAAACACTGGATATTCTCCCTCATATGTGGTTCCTAACCAGGTTAAGCTTAAACTCTAAGCAAATCTGACAGGTGAAATGAGAGATTGTAAAAGGGGATGGAAGGAATGGGGGAGGGGAGGGAGGAATGGAAGGGAGGACTTATAGAATAAGCTAAAACAACAATGAAGCAATACCATAGATTCTTTACTTTCATACAATAAGCTTCTGAGGAAGCTGGGGCATTGTCGGTAAGAGGGGCCATGAATAGAATGGGAGGAAGCCTAACCCCATGAACTCAGGCCTGCAACTCCCTGTCCCAGTCATTGGTTCCTTCTCACACTGATCTGTTGATCAAAAAGACCCACAAGGTCCCCAAAACAAGACAGACTTTTGTCAAAGCTCTTGCATACTCACCCCAGGCCAAACATAAGACCCTATTGCTGAAGAAACCACAGAGTGTCATCAAACAACACTAAGATCCTGCTAGATTCAGGATTGTAACCAGCTCCCAGATGGTAGCATGTGTAGTGCTAGAAGGTGTTACATGAGCTGCCAGGAGAAATTAATCAATGATATTTAGAGAAAGCAGAGACCACTGATATACAATTCAGACTGACGTCACAAGAATGCTGAACACACTGCTATATGGAGGAGACTAGCAAGTGAAGATGAGCTCACCTGTGCAATAGTGGCGCCAAACCTAGGAGGGTAATCATTGACTTTCAGACTAGCTAAGAGATCCACTCAGTGACAAGGAACCCTTAACTGGAACTGGGATCCATTGCAAAATCTTATGGGGAGCAAGAACCCGGGCTCTAGGGGAAATTCCCTCTACCAGAGAGCTACAGAGAGGCTACACCATTAGAATCTTGCCAAATTAGCAATGTGTGCCTCATTTAACCTATACTGATCTCACTCTCCAATGGAGATTCTGTTTGTATTTTTTCGAAGGCAGCGAGAGAGCCATGGACAACCCAATTCTATCAACAAGCCATGGGATGATGGCTGGCATCCTGGGAAGAGATGAGCCACCCCTGGCCTATCATGTGGGTATGAAACCTATGAGAAAGTGGTGAGATAAACAAGAGACCTCTCACCACAGCAAGTCAGATAACCCAGGAAAGGCCAATGGAGACAGACACCAACGATACCTAATACAACCCAAAGCAGAAGCACTTATAAAATCTCAACAGTAAAGCAGACTTAAAACTCACCCACCATGAATCAGAGAACTGAGTGGAAGAGGGGGTGGAAAGAGTGTAAGAGCCGTGATGGGGAGAATATCCAGAGACATCGCCCCCCTCAGCAACAACACACAAAAGGGGGGAACTATTTCTAGAGCAATTCATAACCCCCTACTCCATGGACTGATCCAGTATGCCCACCAAGGAGGGTCTCCAGTAGATTGGGGACAGGGAAGAGGGAAATGGGGGTACCATCATAAGATTTGCTCACACAATGTATCTAATTATGGATAATAAAGATATTTAATAAAAATGTTTTATAAAAATTTGATAACTATTATTTCATTACAATCAGCTTCCTTTGCAATCTTATGCACTTTGCATGTGTATGTGCATGTGTGTTTGTATATGTGCACATGTGTGTGAAGGTCAAGGGTAATGTCAGAATTTTCCTCAATCACTCTCCACCTTATTTTTTGAGACAGGGCCTCTTACTGAACCTGCAGTTTGTTTGCTCAGACTGGCTGACCAGCAGGTCCTTTGGGTCCTCCTGTCTCTGCCTCCCCAGTGCACCACTTTTCCAAATTTATTTATTTGCAAGCATAGAGAGATAGAGAGAAGAGAGACAGACAGAGAGAATGAGTATTCCAGGGCCTTCAGCCACTGGCAAGGAACTCCAGATGCATGCACCATTTTGTGCATCTGGCTTTACATGGGTTCTGTGGAGTCAAACCCAGTTCATTAGGCTATGCAGGCAAGTACCTTAACCACTGAGCCACCTCTCCAGCCCGACCCAGCTTTTTATCTGGGTATTTTTGATCCAAATTCAGGTCCTCATGCTTGCATAGCAAGCACTTTACCCACTGAGCATCTCCTCTGCAGCCCCTGCTATGCACTTTTATTCAAAACATTTATCTGAGACCTCCAAATAGTCAAAGGGGGCTGTGGAATAAATAATGTCAAAAGCCTTAAATTCAACCTCTGGAAATCTTTGTCAAACCAAGGCCCAATGAAGCATTGTGGAGATTCTTCTAATTTTTAATCTTCAGTATTGATGGTATCTAAACCATTAGCCTTAGTGATTTATAACCGAGTACAGCCCTGTTATGTCAGCTTCCAGGTTTGCATTGAACAAGAGATGATGCCCAGAGGTGCCACTGAGTTGTTAGGAAAGAACCAAAGTCGACCTGACAGGAAAAAGGCGATGATCCTGAATAAATAAGTGAGCAGTGGAAAATCTGAAGGACCTGGACAGTCGCAGTCAGCATCATAGTTGATGGGTGGGGTTCACCTGGGGCACAGTGTCATATGCCCTGTCACATTGACGGTGCTGGGCAAGGAGGGAGATGGATCAGCTCATGTTGCCTCATAAGCTCCATCACACCCTCCAAGGCTCAGGTCCACTGGGGAAGAGGTGGCAGAAAGAATGTAGGAGCCAAAGGAAGGGGAGGACTGCTTACA
>PVHP010049857.1:0-11818 GCA_004024765.1 Zapus hudsonius
AGTGGGACCGAGAGGTTCATCCATCACTCGGCTCTTCTCTTCCAAAGATGTCCTGTTCTTTCCTTCAGGAGGAGATGAACGGCTGGCTGGAGGCTATGGCCTCCTCGGTGGCGGAACACGCGGAAATCGCACGCTGGGGACAGACACAACCTACCACATCGTCCACAGACGAGGGCCACCCCAAGCGTGAGGGCGGGGATCGGAGGGCCAGCGGGCGGCGGAAGTGATTTCAGGTACCCCCCAAGAGTCTGAAGAGTCTCTTTGGCTGTCGCCTCCACACTGTGGCACAAAGACACTTTCTCTTCCTCAAGGGCCAGAGCAACTGAGGATGCGCCTCGATGGGCCCTGGAATGGAGGGGTCTTCTCCTGCACCCCAAAAAGTTGGGGTGGGGGAACCGTCGCCCTTAGAGCCATATCTCGGTCCCTTCCTGCTCTCCACCCCCCACCCCAGGTGCTGGGGCCCCATCATTTGTCTGCAATAACTGCTTGATGGGAACCGGCCATCCTCACATCCTGCCCCCAGAAGCTGGGGTGGTGGGGTGGTGGGAGGAGAGAATTCCTGGCCTCCTCCCCACCCTAAGGATGGGCACGGGGGCGCTGGTGAGGTCCCCTGGACCATCCAGGGTGCTAGGGGTTGGGAGGGGGTACTCCCTCCCCGCCTTTACCTCACTTCCAATGCTGCCTTGATATGTCTGGGAGGAGGGAGCGAGGGGGCTCTCAGCCCCTTGCCCTCAGCTCTCTCAGAGCCATGCGGTTAATTCCCGATTTAGTTTATTTTTGCATAGCCTCGACCTCCCCCTCCTCTTGCCCCCTCCCCGCATTTTCCAAGAAGGAGGCTTTTAATGGGAGGGGCGGTCAAAGTACAAAATTTGTCTTCCCCTCACCTCCCCAGCTGTTAATGTCACTTCCAGAGGGGAGGCGGGTGGGGAAGCCCCTCCCTGCATGCTTCTGGCTGGAGCACCTCTCTGGGGAGTAGGGGATCAGGGTTGCAGGCAGCCCCCCAAGGTCGCCTGGAGAAGCCGCTGGAGCCCAGGGGGTGTGGGGCGGTGTGGCAGGCGCACACTGTATGTACCGAAAATAAACCCATTGGCTTTCACGGTCTACGCTGGTTTCTTCGTGTATGGCGCACTACGACAGGATCGGAGGGGGGCAGCTGTGGGAGGACCATAGATGTTTGCATCTGTCTTCAGGATCTATAACATACTCTCGAAGGAATCACCAAGATGTCATAGCTGAAAAATGGGAACCTCAGGGCTGGAGAGGTGGCTCAGTGGTTAAAGGCACTTGCTTGCAAAGCCTGAGGGCCTGGGCTCCATTCCCCAGGACTCACATGAAGCCAGATGCACAAAGTGGTGCATGCATCTGGAGTTCGTTTGCAGTGGCTGGAGGCCCTGGCGCAACCTCTACCCTCCCCCACTCTCCCTCCTTCCCTGTCTCAATCATTTTTTTTAAAAATGGGAATTTTAGCCGGTTGTGGTGGCACACGCCGGTAGGATATTGCTGAAGAGGCGGAGGCAGGAGGATCATAAAAATGGGAATTTTAGGGCTGGAGAGATGGCTCGGTGGTTAAAAGCACTTTCTTGCAAAGTGTGAAGGCCTGGGTTCGATTCCCCAGTACCCACATAAAGTCAGATGCACCAAGGGGCACATGCAGCTGGAGGTCCTGGCGCACTCATTCTCTCTGACTCTCTTCTATCTCTTTCTGCTTATAAATATTTTTTTAAATATTTTATTTATTTATTTTCTAGCAGAGAGATACAGAGAGAGAGAGCGCGGGAGAGCGCACCAGAGCCACCACCTTGTGGGTCTGGCATATATGAGTCCTGGGGAATTGAACCCGGGGCCTTAGGCATCCAGTGCCTTAACCACTGAGCCATCTCTCCAGCCCTTATTTATTCATTTTCAAGCAGAGAAATACAGAGAGAGAGAGAGAGAGAGAGAGAGACAGAGAGAGAGAGAGAGAGCGGGAGAGCACACCAGGGTCACCACCTTGTGGGTCTGGCATATGTGGGTACTGGGAATTGAACCCAGAGCCTTAGGCACTGGAATCAACTACCTTAACCTCGGAGCCATCTCTCCAGCCCTGAATAAATATCTTTTAATGGGAATTTTAGGAAGTTGGGGAGTTGGCCAGAAGTGGTGGTCAACACCCACCCAACACTGGGGAGTCAGAGGCAGGAGGATGGCCATGAGTTCAAGGCCAGCTTGGAGCCACATAGTGAAATCCAGGTCAGACTGGGCTAGAGCGAGACCCCACCTGGGAAAAAAAAAACTGAAAAAGAAAATGGGAGGCTGGAGAGATGGCTCAGCGGTTAAGGCACTTGCCTCCAGTGCCTAGGGCCCTGGGTTCAATGCCCCAGGATCCACATAAGCCAGACCCACAAGGTGGTGGCCCTGGTTCTCTCTCTCTCTCTCTCTCTCTCTCTCTCTCTCTCTCTCTCTCTCTCTCTCTCTCTGCTTGAAAATGAATAAATAAAATATTTTTTTAAAAAAGATAAGGAAGTTACCAAACTTCCCCCTAGAAGCCCCAGGAGTGGGCAGACCTCCCCTTCCAGGCCAAGAAAGGCCACCGCTTTCCAGAGGCGGAGAGACCTTAGCTGCGACGAGCATGCTCTCTGTCCAATCACGAGCCGCCCCTGCAGTCCTCGGACCAATGATCAAGCGGTAGGGGCGGAGCCTGTGTGCAAACCCGGAAGTGGGTGCCGGCCGGACGGGCTAGACGGCAGGGGGCGGTGGGCATGGCTGCAGCTGATGGCATTTCGGGACGGGGGTCTCCCGGGGAAGTGATCCACCTGAACGTGGGCGGCAAGAGGTGAGGGTAGGGGATTCCTGAGCGACCCTTGAGGCTGGGGGGTCACCAGCCTCTCCTGCAGAGGGTGGGAGGGGGTCCCTGGCCATCCAGGGCCGCCCCTCCCCATCCTGAAGGCGGGGAGCCTGGGGAGGGGGAGACCTCCCCGGATCCCCTGCCTGAGCTGTGAGCACCCCTCCATCACCAGGTTCAGTACCTCTCGCCAGACGCTCACCTGGATCCCAGATTCCTTCTTCTCCAGGTGAGGGGGAGAGCCAACTTGGGGCTGGGGTGTGGGGAGATCTATTCTTCTATCTATTCTATTCTTCCATTCTATCTATCACTGACCCATGTCCCCTCCCCGGCCTGTGACACCACCTCCTGGGTTCCCTGCAGTCTTCTGAGTGGACGGATCTCCTCCCTGAAAGACGAGACCGGAGCTGTGAGTAGACCTAGGCCTCCTGAAGGAAATGGTAGGAGGAGGGACAGGACCACCCTCCCCCCATCTGTCCTGTCCCATCCCCCGTGTCTTGTCCCCCTCTGCCCCGCAGATCTTCATCGACAGGGACCCCACAGTGTTTGCCCCCATCCTCAACTTCCTGCGCACCAAAGAATTGGACCTTAGGTTGGTAAGGATGAAGCGGAGGGTGGGCCTTCATACCCTGTAGGAAGCCTCTCCTCCTCTCAGAGTATCCGCTGCTATTCGAATGTTTCGCCATCTTGGTCGTGTTCAAAGTGTGCATCCTCCAGGTACACCCACACACGTACACCAGGAGCCTCGGAGAATTTTCTTTGGCTTGGGTTCTGGCTGTTTGGAGACAGGCTTGCTAATCTGGAGCTCACCATGTAGACTTTCATCCTCCTGTTCTCCCCCCTCCCAGGTCCTTTTTGTTGTTGTTTTTGTTTTGTTTTGAGGTAGGGTCTCTCTCTAGCCCAGGCTGACCTGGAACTCACTCTGTAGTCCCAGGCTGGCCTTGAACTCATAGCGATTCTCCTACCTCTGCCTCTGCTGGGATTAGAGATGTGCACCGCCACGTCTGGAATTCTGGCATTCCTGGAATCTTGACAGAAGAGGGTTTTTGTATGTGTGTGCAATTTTAAAATTGGAATTACCCAGGGGCCTAGTGTATGGTGGGCAAGAGCTCTACCACTGAGCTACAACCCCAGGCTTTCCTAAAACCTTAGTTGGGTCAAAATTAGCCCTCAGCATTCTCTGCACAGTTTTTTTTTTTAATTCATTTCTTTTTTTTATTTATTCATTTTCAAGCAGAGATACAGATACAGAGAGAGAGAGAGACAGAGAGAGAGAGAACCAGGGTCACCACCTTGTGGCTCTGGCTTATGTGGGTCCTGGGGAATTGAACCCAGGGCCTTGGGCACTGGAGGCAAGTGCCTTAACCGCTGAGCCATCTCTCCAGCCCTGCTCTGCACAGTTTTTAAAAAACTCTCATCCTGAGAATTCTTTGTCTGCCCTCACGCCCTGGCAGTGACCCCTGCCTGGTCTACTCTATCACCCAGGGGTGTCCATGATTCCAGCCTCCTCCACGAAGCCCAATTCTATGGACTCACTCCCCTGGGTAAGTGGGGATCCCCCAGTTAGTACTCACAGTGAATGGAAAACTGGCTCTCTACCGATGTTTCCCGAATGTTCCCCACCACTGTGACCCCCTGCCCCCCAATCTGGACAAAGGGTTGGCTCTGAAGGGAGTGGTGGCTTTGTGGGGAGAGAGGTGCAGAGTGTCGATCAGTCTGAGCGCTTCCCTTGTAGTTCGTCGCCTGCAGCTGAGGGAGGAGTTGGATCGGTCTTCCTGTGGAAACGTCCTCTTCAATGGTTACCTACCTCCACCAGGTGGGCATTCCTCATGGATGGAAGGGATGGACTAAAGACTACATTTCCCATAAGGCCTTTGGGTGCCTGGACTTCAAGCCCTGCGGTACCCTGGGAGTTGTAGTTCTGTATCTGATGCTTGGCTATGAAATAGGAAAACATCATGTCCCACCAGGCAGTGGGCCAGCTAGCTCTGCTTGGAGGTCACAAGCTTGCACCAGAGCCCACTGGGAGTTGTAGTCCAGGTTTGATTTCCTTGAGACTGAGGGTGAAACCTTGGATCAGCCAGCCTACCTGCCCTGGAAAGTTGGCCTCCGAGGTTCCCTCCCAGGGAATTGTCATCCACTTTGCTGATTGGTTGAAAGAGCAGAATAGAGAAGTGTTATACATGGTTTTATTCCCAAATCATTATGACCTTCATGACATTTGCCAAACAGAAAGATCTGTACTATTATTTTCCTTAGTTTTACCCCAGTTTTAGAGGGGGGGAAAATAGAAGCTTTTTTTTTTTTCTTCGAGGTAGGGTCTCGCTCTAGCCCAGGCTGACCTGGAATTCACTATGTAGTCTCAGGGTGGCCTTGAACTCACAATGATCCTCCTACCTCTGCCTCCCGAGTGCTGGGATTAAAGGTGTGTGCCACCACGCCCAGCTAAAATAGAAGCATTTTACATTACCCTTATACTACAAATGAAAGGAGACTTGAAAATAAAACCAAAATATATTTTTTAATATTTTATTCTTGAGAGAGAGAGAGAGAATGGGCGCACCAGGGCCTCCAGCCACTGCAAATGAACTCCAGACACATGCGCCCTGTTGTGTATCTGGCTTTACGTGGGCACTGGGGAATTGAACTCAGGTCCTTCTGCGTTGCAGGCAAGCGCCTTAACCGCTAAGCCATCTCTTCAGCCCAAAACCAAAATTTGTTATTAAATTCTGCCTAGAGGCTGGTACCTTACCATGATAGAGTGCTTCTTTTCTTCCTTGGGAAGGAAGGTTATCAAATGTTTATTTTACTTATTTATTTATATTGGCTTTTTGAGGTAGGATCTTGCTCTATCCCAGGCTGACTTGGAATTCACTATGTAGTCTCAGGCTGGCCTCGAACTCACGGCGATCCTCCTGCCTCTGCCTCCTGAATTGCTGGGGTTAAAGGCATGAGCCACCACGCCCAGCCTTATCTATTTGTTTTTCAAGTTTCTTTGCATTGGTTCATGTTTGTGTACATGTTCACATGGATGTTTGAGGGTGTGCAAGCCCTAGGTATCGCCTGCCTCCACCCCCTCCTCAGGCTGGGGTTACAGACACACACCACGACACCCGGCTGCTGGGGACTCGAACTCAGGTCCCCATGCTTACAGGGCAAGTACCTTACCATCTCTGCAGCCCACTCATTACTGCAGAACTGGAGATAGATATTCCCAGCACCCTCTCTCCTTCCTTCCCTCCTTCCTTCTTCCTTCCTCTCTCCTTCCTCCTTTCCATCCTTCCTTCCTTCTTCCCTCCTTTCTTCCTCATTCCTTCCTTCCTCCTTCCTTTCTTCCTTCCTCCCTCCGTCCTTCCTTCCTCCTTCCTTCCTTTCATCTCCCCCAGTTCCCCAGGCTGCTGGAACTCCCTGGCACCCCTAGCAGGGCCTGCACTTTTGGTCCCCTGGGACTAAGTCTTCTTCACTGGGTCTGGCTGCAGTTAGCAGGTACTGAAGAAGCCGTACCAAGCCGGGTCTCTGGTGGGCTTCTGGGTTCTGAACAAGGACGGGCTGTTATTGAACCATTTCCCGGCCCCGTGGACATCTTCACTAGGAGATGGTCCCCCCCTTCCCCCCGCAGGGGGATCCACGCCTCTCATAGCTTGTGCACCTGCAGCCCCCCAGCCGTAGTTACTGATCTGGAGACCCCACCTCTGCTCCCTGTCCCTAGTGTTCCCAGCAAAGCGGGGAAACCGGCACAGCCTGGTGGGGCCCCAGCAAGCAGGAGGGCGGCCAGCCCCTGTGCGAAGGAGCAACACCATGCCCCCTAACCTGGGCAACGCAGGGCTGCTGGGCCGGATGCTGGGAGAGAGAGCACCGCCTTCTCCATCAGGTAAATGTCCCCATGTGCACTTGAGAGAGAGGTCTACCACTGAGCTATATCCTTAACCCTGTTGTTTGTTTGCTCTGGTTATTTATTTAGTTTTGTTGTTTTTGAGGTTTGCAATTCACTATGTAGGCCCAGGCTGGCCTCGAACTCACAGCGCTCCTACCTCGGTCCCCCGAGTGCTGGGATTAAAGGTGTGCGCCACCACATCCGCTATTTATTCCTTCATTGGCACCGGTGGGCGTGTGTGGGCACAGGAGGCCCTCTTGCCCCTGTAAACAAACACCAGATGCTGCCACCGCTTGTTTTTTAATCTAGGTTGTCTTCCTCTGTAAACTTTATTATTTTACTTTTTAAAAATTTTTTTTAATTTTATTTATTTGAGCTTTGCGCAGTGGCAGTATCGTAGCCAATGAAGTTTATCCGAGGCACAATTATTGCTAATTGAAAACCTTTCCCAGTACCCTGCTGTGACGACTTGAAATATAGTCAGCATTGGCAATTTTTGACAGTCTCTACGGAGACTGAGCAAAAAAAATTTATTTATGTGAGAAAGAAAGAGGCAGAGAGAGAGAGAGAAAATGGGCACACAGGGCCTCCAGCCACTGCAAATGAACTCCAGATGCATGCACCCTCTTGTGCATCTGGCTTTATATGTGCACTGGGGAATTGAACTTGGGTCCTTCTGCATTGCAGGCAAACGCCTTAACCGCCAAGCCATCTCTTCAGCCCATTCGCGCTTCCATGGGTGGCTTGGGGATAGAACCCAAGCTGGCAGGTTTTGCAAGCAAATGCCTTTAACCACTGAGCTGTCCCCCCTTTTTAGACAGTGTCTCACTGTAGCCCAAGCTAGCCTAGAACCTACGGTAACCTGAGCTGGAGCTCAAGGCGATCCTTCTGCTTCAGCCTCCTGAGGAGCTGAAATTACAGGTCTGCACAGCCAGACTCAACTTACCTTTCTGTCTTCTCCCCCCCCCACCCCCTCGGGACCCTACTCTGCTCTCTTCTCTTCCCCAAGGGCAAATGGAGGAGCCGGGGATGGTCCGCCTGGTGTGTGGTCACCACAACTGGATCGCCGTGGCCTATGCCCAGTTCCTCGTCTGTTACAGGTGCTGGTGGGGTCTCAGGCTGGGGGGGTCACAGGCTGGTGGGGGTCGCAGGCTGGGGGGGTCGCAGGCTGGTGGGGTCGCAGGCTGGTGGGGTCGCAGGCTGGTGGGGTCGCAGGCTGGTGGGGTCGCAGGCTGGCAGGGGTGGTAGGCTGGTGGGTCTGCACCCTGTGCAGCAGGAGGTCTGAGGCCAGGGCCCTGGCATTCCCTGTCTTCCAGGCTGAAGGAAGCCTCAGGCTGGCAGCTGGTGTTTTCCAGCCCCCGCCTGGACTGGCCCATCGAGCGCCTGGCACTCACCGCCCGGGTGCTCGGCGGGGCTCTGGGCGAGCAGGACAAGATGGTGGCCGCTGCCACGGGCAGCGAGATCCTGTTGTGGGCGCTGCAGGTGGAAGGTGGCGGCTCAGAGATAGGTGTGCACCCACCCACCCAGGAGAGCTCTCTGTCATCAGATCTCTGCTCTGCTGGAAGGTTCCAGCCCTTCGGGATTCCATGTTCCCTTGGGATTCCTTGGTCTGACAGAAAGAACCACTTATGTATACCGTTGTTCCTCTACTAGAGTCCCTGATTATTTGGAATTTATTTTCTTGCTTCTTTTATCCATTTTATTTTACTTGGTATTTTTCGAGGCAGGGTCTCACACACTCTGTATTTCCAGGTTGGCCTCTCCCTGCCTAGGGGTGGGATTAAAAGCCCAGCTCATCCATTTATTTTGAGACAAGCTTTCTTTCTTTCTTTCTTTCTTTTTTTTTTTTTGGTTTTTTGAGGGAGGGTCTCGCTCTAGTCCAGGCTGACCTGGAATTCACTCTGTAGTCTCAGGCTGGCCTTGAACTCATGGCAATCCAACTACCTCTGCCTACCGAGTGCTGGGATTAAAGGCTTGCGCCACCACGCCCGGCTGACAAGCTTTCTTCATGTAGCCCAGGCTAGCCTTGAACTCACCATGTGGCTATTCAGGCTCATCTCAAACTTGAGATCCTCCTGCCTCATCTCCCCAAGTGGTGGGATTATAGTTGCGAGTTGCCATGGCCCGTCAAAGCTTTGGCGTGATTGATTGACTTATTGCTACTTTTTTTTATTTTTATTTTTGGTCTGTGGGTGCGTGGGAGCAAGGTCTGTGTGCATGCGAAGGTCACACATCGGGTGTCCTCAGTCACTTTTCTTCCTGTTTTGGGGGACAAGGTCTCTCGCTGAACCTAGGACTAGCCGGCCAGGAAGCCTGTCTCCCCTCCCCAGGGCTGGGCTGAGAGGCTTGTACCACCAACGCCTAAAACTCAGGTTCTCATGTTTACGTGGTAAGCACTTTACCAGGGAGATATCCTCAGCCTTTAGACTTTTTTTTTTTAATTTGCGGCATGGGGACTTGATGTTCTTGGGGGTCACTATGCTGCTGGGTCAGCCCCAGCCCTTTGCTCTGCATAGCGTTCCCTGCCACTAGAATCCTGTGTTCCTTTAGGAATCTCTGACCATTCTTAGTCCTGCCTGGCACGGGGGGGGGGGGCATGCCTCTAATCCCACTGTAACCCCAGCACTGAGGATGTGGAGGCAGGAGGATCAGAACTCAGCAAGTTTGAGTTCAGCCTGGAATACCTGAGAGCCTACCTCAAACCACAGAGGTGGGTCGGGGGGCGTAGTGGGGGGCTCAGTTCTTGAAGCCCTTTGCTTTCTACAGAAGTATTGGCCTTGTTGGAAATCTCAGCATGTTAACACCCCATGCCTCCCGTAGAGTCTCACACCAACACAATTAATTCTGTGTCATTCTTTCTGGAATCTTCTACACCGTGGGGATCCTATGGCCAGGCGAACCCCTTGGCCTTAGGAGCTCCTGCTACCTGTGTCCTCCAGCTGAAGCAACGTGCCAGCAGAGCCCTCCTTGTCCCCCGCAGGAGTCTTCTACCTGGGGGTGCCTGTGGAGGCCTTGTTCTTCGTGGGGAACCAGCTCATCGCCACCAGCCACACGGGGCGCATCGGGGTGTGGAACGCTGTCACCAAGCATTGGCAGGTCAGAGTTTGGGCCATCCTGGTATCCTGTTCCTGAGTGTCCAGACTGCCCAGGTCCAGGGCTGCCTTGCCGTCCCGTCCCTCCTAGAGAGAGTCCGAGAGGCCAGCTGTGGGCAGAGCCTGGATGCGAATGCAGAAGGCCCGTGGGACAGACACACACACGGAGAAATCACACAGCAGAGGAGAGGCCAGGAGCCCTTGGGAGACAGAGAGAAACAGCTCCAGAGCTATGGGAGCAGTGCCAGGAGGCAGGAGGCAGAGGGCCAGGCTGAGGGACACGGGCACCCAGGGGCTCTGGAGGAGGGGAGGTTACCGCCCGCCTCGGCCCTAGGTGCAAGAGGTCCAGCCCATCACCAGCTATGACGCGGCCGGCTCCTTCCTCCTCCTCGGCTGCAGCAATGGCTCCATCTACTATGTAGGTGAGCAGAGAGAGAGAGCGCCCTGCAATATGGGGGGGGGTGGCAGGCCCTGAACCCCCATAAATCCGCCCTGCTTCTGCCTGCTCACTCAGATGTGCAGAAGTTCCCCCTGCGAATGAAGGATAACGACCTGCTTGTCAGCGAGCTGTACCGGGACCCCGCGGAGGATGGCGTCACGGCCCTTAGTGTCTACCTCACCCCCAAGACCAGTGAGCTCTGCCCAGCCTCCGCCAGCACCCCACCCACCGCAGTCCTCCCGGGAGGACTTGAGCAGGAGGAGGAACACAATTCAGTTCTCCCTTTATTCAGATGTCTTCTCCAGACACATGTGCTACTTAAACATACATATTTAATTTGGGTTTTCCAGGCAGGGTCTCGCTCTAGCCCAGGCTGACCTGGAATTCACTCTGTAGTCTCAGGCTGGCCTCAAACTCACAGTGATCCTCCTACCTCTGCCTCCTGAGCGCTGGGATTAAAGGTGTGCATCACCACGTCCTGCTAAAAGATATTTTTTTAATGTTATTTATTTCTTTGCAAGCAAAGAGAGAGAGAGAGGAGAGGTAGACAGAGAATGGATGCACCAGGGTCCCCAGCTGCTGCTAACGAATTCCAGATGCATGTGCCACTCTGGGGAATTGAACTCTTCAGGCAAACGCCATAGCTGTTGAGCCATCCCTTCAGCCCTAGAAATATTTTTTTTCCTATGTATTTATTTTTATTTATTTGCAAGGAGAGAAAGAGAATAGCCTGTCAGAGCCTCTAGCTGCTGCAAACAAACTCCAGACGCAGGCACCACTTTGTTTACCTGGCTTTACGAGGGTACTGGGGAATCGAACCCAGGTCATCAGGCTCTGCAGGCAAGCTCCTTAACCACTGAGCCATCTCTCCAGGGCTGCTCAGTGCCTGCCCACATCTCCCACCATGCTCTCTGTCTCCCTGGGACGCAGGCTCACTCTTGGTCATGGACCTTGCCAGGTGACAGCGGGAACTGGATCGAGATCGCCTACGGCACCAGCTCGGGGGCCGTGCGGGTCATCGTGCAGCACCCCGAGACCGTGGGCTCAGGACCTCGGCTCTTCCAGACCTTCACTGTGCACCGCAGCCCCGTCACCAAGATCATGCTGTCTGAGAAGCACCTCATCTCTGGTGAGGGCCAGGGACACTGCGTGGGGGGACCTGGGAAGGACAGGGCTGCTGTGTGGTCCCCAGGAGGTCCTGAGTCCAGGAGGCCGGCCCGCTGGAATTCTGGGGAAAGAATGCCCAGAGGGAAGTTGCAGATGGTCTCGGTCCTATGCCTCCTGCAGGGGCCTCGATGGTGCAGGAGGGCCATAGCCAGGCCTGACCGTCCCTGACCTTCTGCTGTCCTGTGTCCCTCAGTCTGTGCCGACAACAACCACGTGCGGACGTGGTCCGTGACCCGCTTCCGGGGCATGATCTCCACCCAGCCTGGCTCCACCCCACTGGCATCCTTCAAGATCCTGGCTCTGGAGTCGGCGGACGGGCAGGGAGGCTGCAGTGCTGGCAATAACATTGGTACCCTGGCCCCTCACTGACCTGCCTGCTGACCCCTGGCCCCTCACTGGCCTGCCTGCTGACCCCTGGGCCCCTC
>PVHP010049858.1:0-11609 GCA_004024765.1 Zapus hudsonius
CAGCCTCACTTGCAAGCCCTGGAGGAAGCCAGCACAGGGAACAAAGCCAAGCTGGGGAACCTCAGCGCCAAGCCTGAAACTTGCTCTAGGTTTCATTCATGTGAGCCTGTCTTCACACTTGTTTGCTCACATGTGGGCTGTTTTCTTTTCCTCTTCCAGAGCAGGACTCACTGGCTTAGTAGTAGCGCTGAAACCAGAGGATGTGAGAGATGCGGCAGGAAGTGATCAGGCATGTTGAGTGGCACCTGCCTTCTAGCAGGTGATGGAGGACCTGAAATCCATCCAAAAATATGTGCCAACCAAAAGGCCTTGAAAGGGCAGTTTCAAAACTGGTAGCTTGCCAGGGGGTACAGCCCACATTCAGGAGTGGAGAAATGAATGGGAAGTGAGCATTTAAAGATGAGACTTCTCTCTGGCAAAGTTGGACTGTAAAGCGAAGATAAGCAAGAGGCCATAGCTATAAGCGTATGTAGGGGTAGGTGGGTTTTTGTTGATTTTGAAGATAAGGTAGTTGGCAGGGGGATATTCAAGTTTCCGGTCATTACCACATTCACCTTGCAGGCACTTGAAAGAAACATGGGAAAGGAGGTCCATCATAACTGAAGCTCTGGGGCTCTAAAAGAGCACTTAATGGAGGAATGACAAAACCACACAAAAAGTACAGTGAGTGGTATGCCATAGTAAGCTGGGGGCTGGGGATGAAGCTCAAGGGTAGGTGCCAACTTTGTATGCTCAAGGCCCTGGGTTCTAATCCCAGTACTGCAAAAACTAAGAAATAACCTGGATTTCTGTGCAATGATAAGGAAAAATCCAACTGAAACATTAACTCCTATAATAATGATGGGATCTCTCATGAACACTAAAACAGACAGAGGAGCTGGAGAGATGGTTCGGCAGTTTTAGGTGCTTTGCAAAGCCTGACCACCTGGGTTCAATGCCCCAGTATTTACATAAAGCCAGATGCACAAAGTGATGCATGCATCTGGAGTTTGTTTGCAAGTGGCTGGAGGCCCTGGCGCACCCATTCTCGTTCTCTTTCTGAAAATAAATAAATAAAATTTATGTAGAAAACAGAATTATTCATATTATTCAGAGAAAAGAGGTCAAGTATACTATATAACCAAGTCTTATCAATGGTTATTTCTAGGGAAGGAAGTGGGCAGGAATGACATTTTAGTAAAAAAGTAACTTTGTGTGTGTGTTAAAATATTTTATAAGTTGAAGTTTATCAGAATATTTTTTGTGATTTTTGAATGGAAAATAAACCATGTGAAAAAAAATGAAGCTATTGAAAAGCAAACACTAAATTTGTAGCAACCAGTATTTTTCCTGAACAGGTAAAAAAGAAAAGGTCACAACAGTGATCATTTTTAATTTCTCTATCTCGTATTATTAATGCCAGATGGGTAAGTTTTGTACAGTTTCTTGGAACACTTTAAACTTAATTGGTCGTTGGGTGCGTGCAAAACTTGGCATTCAGTGGAGTTTATCTAAAGTAACTCTAGTTACTATCTGGTAGCCTTGGCATCCTGTATTTTCAAATGGTAAAGCTGCTCAAGTGAAGCTGGCTTCAGCTCCGTCAAAAGTTCCACCTAAAAAAAAAAAAAAAAAAAAAAAAAAAGTTCCACCTAAGCGAATTTGCATGCGTGAAATCTACATTGCCAGGCTGGGGGAGGGGACAGGGACATGCTGAGCACAGTCGTGAAAGAACATTGTGGATGGACCTTTAAGTCAGCTGAATTCTCCAATAACACGGCTGTTCACCTTGGAAGCAAGGAAAGAATAAGCCTCATACATGGGAATATGGCTCTCTGTGCTTTGTGAAGATGTCCAAGTAGATGGATTCAATTAGCAGAAAACCAGCATCTACAGACGAGAGATACTGGGGCTCTAATGCTATCTGCCATCTACCTACACACACGAGCATTTATAAAGACATTGTCAAGAAACTCTATTTCTGTGTAACTAAATCATAGAGACTTCAAGTCCAGCGTATCTATTAAAAACATTATTAAATTAGCCCAACAGTGTCCATTACTTACAGGCTATCAGAGGTTTACTAAGTGATCAACCCTGGCCCAATGATTACTTATCATCTCATAATTACTAAGGCCAATTTTAGATTCTTTCTATAGAGTTAATTTGACAGCATCTCAGATGTCACCCCAATGTAATTCAAGGAGCACCTGCACTTCTTTCATCACTGGAAAAAATGAAAGAAAAAAAAAAAGACTGAAATACTAAGTAACATTAGTTCATGGTATAAATCAAGCCCGTGATTAATACCTAGGTCAAGATCAGCTAAGGAGAGGAAGGATGGGGACTGTCCTGCTGGGAAGCCCTGCACCCCATGTAGATTATCTCACATTGCCTGTGCTCATTCAAGCCACCTGGTCCTTGGAATACCACTGCAGAGTCTCTAGGCTAGAAAAACACCAGGAACCTAGGACCTCTGAGCTGAGCCCAGGACCCAGGCCAACTGAGCAGTGTGGGCAGGGACAGGTAGGAGGGGTTGTATGGCTGGCAAAACAATAAAGATAAATAAATTTTGGTCTATAATGATCTCTAATTATTGTGCAACATAACAAAGAAATATTTTCAGAAGAAATATATGTAGGCTGTCAACAGCCACATATGTATGGACATTGGCACACAGACATGGTCAAGCAAGAGTCAACAAAGTAGGGGAAACCTCTGTGCCCCAACCTTTGAAAATTAACAAAGACTACCAGGAAAGTCAAGTCTCTTGTTTTAATGTCAGATAGATTTTATTTTCCACCCCTAGAGGAATTTCCATAAAGAAATGAACAAGTCAAAATCTTGTATACACATCCCAAAGCAGAAGTATGGGGTATCTGAAGATCTCAACAATAAAGCAGACTGTAGCATTCTATAGTCCCAGGCTCTCCTACCTCTGCCCCCCAAGTGCTGGGATTAAAGTTGTATCCCACCACACCTGGCTCAAATTTAATTGTTTTTTTTTTCTTTTTACTTTTTTTCTATTTGTTTTAGTACTGAGAACAGGGCCTCAATACATTTTAGGCAAACGCTTTACCACTGAACCCATCCCTCCTGTAAGTTTGTAATTCTAGAGAATTCTACTTCTCGAAGCAGTGATTACAGTCTAGAACATCATCATTAATTATAAACACTTTGATTTTTAGCTTCATAAAACCAGGTTTTATTGAAAGACTATAAGGAGAAAGGTAATGCCACATACTCTCACCACAACTCTGGATTTGAGACTTTGCTTGAAAATATTCTAATAATGCTGAATATTAACTATAGGTTGTGATTTGATATCCACAACTTTGTAATAATTGGCATAGCAGACAGAAATCATCTCCAAAGAAACCAACCAGTGGTCCAAGAAGAGGAACACAAAAACATGGGCTGAAATTAATGCCTAATCTACTTCCTTTGTAATGCTTCCAAAGATGAGTGTGAAGAGATGACTCAAGAAGAGACAGGGGCCCAGGGAGATGGCTCAGTGGATAAAGTGATTGCTAAACAAGCATGAAGATCTGAGTTCAGGTTTTCCCACATCCCACTTCCAAGTAAAATCTGGGTGCTGCAATCCCAGCCCCGTGGAGGTGGAGATGGAGATGAGAAATCCCTGAGACTCGCTGGTTAGTCTAGACATTGACTCAAAGAGTAAGGTGGAGACCCAGTAACATTGACCTCTGGCATGCACACACACACACACACACACACACACACACACACACACACACACACTGCACAGATATTTGGTTGCAAAAGATAAAAGGAGATGAGATGGGTAATTCACCTCTTATTTACAGGATTTAAAAAATTGTGAACATAGCCGGGCGTGGTGGAACACATCTTTAATCCCAGCACTTGGGAGGCAGAGGTAGGAGGATCGCCATGAGTTCAAGGCCACCCTGAGACTACATAGAGAATTCCAGGTCAGCCTGAACTAGAGCAAGATCCTACCTCAAAAAAAAAAAAAATGTAAACAACAGGGACAAAACTGCTTCCTGAGTAGAGACTTGTCCCACGCATGACGAGGGTGGTGAATCACACCTTCATCCCAGCCCTCTGGAGACAGAAGTAGGAGGATTGCTGCTACAGAGTGAGTTCCAGGGAAGCCTAGACTGCAGTGAGACCCTGACTCAAAAAAATAAGAACAATGACAACAAAAACCATTGAGAAGTAACAATTCTCTATATGACTGCTTAGAACACACCGTGTAGAGAGTGTGACAAAGAGAAGATGCTCAACTTCCAGATCTTCCAGGATGGTCCTCCATTGTCCCCGGTGTTTGCCTGACCCACTGCTGTCACCAGAAGTGGATATTTTGACATATTCTTTCCACCAGGGGTTGAACCAAGACATGTTCATCTAGATGTTTGTTGCTTGAAGTATAAACCTAAGAAATGCTTTTCCACATAGAAGTAAAGGGTAACACTAATTACTAAATGTAATCTAGTCATTTTGGGTTTTTCAGAATAATATTTTTCTGTTTCATATACCATAAGTTCTGTGTATTTTTAAAAGAGTAAAACTAATCAGTATCATCAAAACTATACAGTGACTTTGAACAAAGCAGGGGCCATAATGAAAATAATTGCTCAATCTTTTCTGAGAGTTTTCTGATGTAATAGTTAATGAATTCTTCTTAACTTTTTGGTTCCACTTATAATTCAGTAATGGGCTGGGTTCTAGGAAAAACAAAATGAGACAGGGTCTTATAAAACAGATTCACAATTAAAACTTGAAACACTGAGACAGAATGTCCTGTGAGTGTGATTTCTGTCCCCTCAACACAGGACTCCTTTTGATGTCATTGGAGAGTTCAGGGAGGGATCGTGAGAGAAGGGATGGATGGAGACTAGAAGGTAGCATCCAATTTCAAAACTAGAGTTCTGAATTGTCTGACAGTCCTCAAATTAAATTCTGAGATGCAAGAACCACAGCTGAGGGGGAAAGGCCAGGTCCCCAGGCCCTGCAAGACTTTGGGAAGTGACAGGAATCAACGCAGGAGATTTGAAACAGGGGTCATAGTTTGAATCTTATGAATTGTGATTTAAAAGGAAAAAAATAAGAAACGACTTTTTACACAACTACACTCCAGGAAAACAGTAAAGTTAGGAGACAGAGCACAGTGACATCCAGTTTGGGGGGTGGAATAAAAAATAGCTCTTTCCAAAGTTTGTTTGTTTGTTTCTTTTTTAGTCCAGACACACACACACACACACACACACACACACACACACACACACACACACACACACACACATAATTTTTTACCAATTCCATATCACTTCTAGCCATAAACACACATAATACTGAATGCTTGTGTTTCCTTCTCTGTCAATCAAAGAACACAAGTAGAAATTTACATTTTATATTCTTGGCCGTTTGCTTCTAATTTAAGCTTTTAGGAAATCATAGTTTGTCCCAGATTGGTGCAGACATTGGTGTTCCATGCAGGCCCAAGATGAAGGAGAGGGGCCATCTCCAGCCTACACGTCGGTTTCTCCTCTGCTTCGATCTGGTGCCAGGAGAGGTCTGGGAAGGGCAAAGAGGATTTTTACTCTTGGATGGTGCCTTCCAGGCAGAGACTGGAGCTGCTAGAAGTAAGGTCTGCCTCACCCCCTTTGCATCTCTCGCTGGCCAGATGAAGGCCCCAGAATCAGACTTAGGGCAGGAGACATCAGCTAGACCACTGAGCAAATGTTGCCTCAGGGAAGTGTATACCAAGAATGCAGGCTGTGGATTCAATCCTCAGGCCACTGGACACAATAACCAAGAGTTTCCCAACACTGAGGACTTAAGAGCATGTATGGGTGCCCCATATGGATAAGAAACCTTGATAGTGCATACGTATTAGGTTGCTGACAGGGGGAGAATGAATGATTGAATCACAATAAACCATTGGAAGCTCCTTTAAATTCCAGGTTAGTAACAGGACAGGTATTTCTAGGTCCTCACTGCACAGGGCAGTCATACAGGGAAGTGACAACAAAGTAGGCCAGCATGGCACTTCCGTCTCACCTAATGCGGCCATCTAAAGCTTTCTACCCATCACATCTTTGAGAGAGAGAGAGAGAGAGAGAGAGAGAGAGAGAGAGAGAGAGAAACAAAGTAATGGAATTCTGCCCAGCGCTCCTCTGTCTTAAAGGAAAGATTTGCCAGCATGTGTATTTATATCTATGCCAGCACCTGCTCAGAGATTGTGATGATTCACAAATAACCATACCAGACAACCACTTGAATAATAAAATTGATCTGAGAAGCTAGAGCCTTTGATTTGGTTTGGACCCTGAGTTAAGATGTTGTTTATTTGTGCTTTGTTTGTGTGTTTTGAGGCAAGGTCTTCCTTCCTAGCCGAGGCTGACTTAGAACTCAGTCTGTAGCCCAGGCTGGCCTCAAATTCACAGCAATCCTCCTACCTCAGCTTCCCAAATATTAGGTTTCAGGCATGAGCCATCCCCCCCCAATTTATTTTTTAAAGCCTTTTTCTACATTTTTATCTTAATTGGATTTATAGAGAATAATTGATAGAAATTCCTTCACCCCAGCTTTTTGCTTTTTGTTTTATTTATTTTGATTTATTTTTGAAACAGGATCTCATGTAGCCCAGGGTGGCCTCAAACTTTATGTAGCTGAGGATGACCTTGAACTTCTGGTCCTCCTGCCTCCACCTCTAAGTGCTACATTTTATTTATTTTAAAGGTTCAGGAGATTGGGGGAGGAGGAGGCATCTTTTGTGAGATGTTTAAATAGCTACAAAATAGTTGTGGTAGCTCAGACTATAAACCCAACACTTGGGAGGCTGAGACAAGAGGACTGCTACAAATTTGAGACCAACCTGGGCTACATGGTGAGTTTCATGCCAGCCTGGTCTACAGAGTGAGGTCTTGTCTCAAAAAACAAAGGGAAATAAAAGATCCCATGTCATTAGTTAACCTTTTAAGTGCTGCCAAATATTTACTACAGGTATGACTCAAAGGTCTTCTCTGTCGTCCAACATAAGTAGCTAGAGAATACTTGAACTTCTGGAATGCAGATGATAGATTGTTTTGTGTTGAAACAGAGAAAGAGACATTGTAAATACCAACCACTGACAGGAACAGCATCTTGGGGCCAGCCGCTGTTCTCAGGGTTTTCCATACATTATCACATTGAATCTTTCCAATAACCTGCAGGGCAGGTATTACTTCTCCTACTCTACACGGGATGAAACAGGATCTGTGAAGATTCAGTATTTTGTGCAAGGCAGTCTCGTTAGCAGACAGACTGAACTCAAGTCTACAAGGCCGTGTGTGTGTGTGTGTGTGTGTGTGTGTGTGTGTGTGTGTGTGTGTGTGTGTGTGTGTTCTGAGCACTCCTCTCTACTTCCTCATAAATCAGGTTCCACAGGAGAGAAACAGACTTCCTCCGAGATATGCGCTCAGACACGCAGGTTCTTCATAGAATCATGCAATCCCTACACTATATTTTATTTCATTTTATCTTTAGTTTTGCCTCATATCCAAGGCAATTCATCTCTCTCAGCTCCAAGTTCTGAGTTTGCAGGTCTGAGCTACCTCACCCTCCTCCTCCTCCATCAGCCCAATTTTGTCCAGCCTGGGTTGCAATGTGAGACCCTGTCTCAAAATTCAAATAAATCAATAAACAAGGCTGGAGAGGTGTCTCAGCTGTTAAGTCACATGCCTAAAATGCCTAACAACCTGAGTTCGATTCCCCAGTACCCACATCAACCAGATGCACAAAGTGGCACAGGTGTCTGGAGTTTGTTGGCATTGTCTAGAGGCCCTGGTGTACCCCCATTCTCTGCCTCTCTCTATCTGTTCTCTTCTCTGTCTCTCTTTGCTTGCAAATAAATAAAAATTTTTAAATCAATAGGCAGTCACTGGTCCTTGAAGGATTTAATAATTCACTGTCTATTAAGAGACTGATTTCATGAGAGACATATAAAAATATGATTATAAAAGCCATAGCTGTAACAGCTCCATGAAACCTGGCCACCTAATTACATTCTCCAGCCCTCCTAAGAACCCTGTGAGATTACTAAAGTCATTCCCAATTTACCAAGTAGACAGGTACTCACAGTTACGGTAACCTCCCTCCCCCACCCAAGGTCAAAGGGCAAACCTTGGACCCGCCCATTGTCTGACCCAGCACCACCTTCCTTCTGTACAATTGATTCAGAGGCCGAGTCTGGCCTCATGAACTTCTCTCTTCCCCTGACCATGTCCTCTTTTATCTCAGACCATAACAGAATAATCACTGCTTTAAAAACGTCATGGCAGGCTGGAGAGATGGCTTAGCAGTTAAGGCACTTGCCTCCAGTGCCTAAGGCCCCAAGTTCAATTCCCCAGGACCCACATAAGCGACCCACAAGGTGATGGCCCTGGTGCATTCTTTCTCTTTCTCTCTCTCTCTCTCTTTCTCTATCTCTCTCTCTCTTCTCTGCTTGAAAATGAATAAATAAAATATTTTTTAAAAACCCGTCATGGCAGAGCCAGCCATTTAATCCCAGCACTCCCTCGGGAGGCAGAGGTAGGAGGATGGCTGTGAGTTCAAGGCCAGCCTGGGACTACAAAGTGAGTTCCAGATCAGCCTGGGCTAGAGTGAGACCCTGCCTCAAAAACAAAGAAAGAAATAAAAAAGTCATGGCTTCTATTAGAGAGAAAATATGTGAAGGGGAAAACTACCTATCACATGTAAATGTTACACAATAAGCAAAATATCTGTGGATCACATACTTTAGAAGTGAGTGCTAAAAGATCAGAGAGAGCTCAAATAGTCAAGGAAAGTGGGGAGGAAAAGAGAGAGGCGGGAAGGGGTGGGGGACTGGGTCTTCAGCAACAGTCTAATCTACCCCTGGAGAGCTCTCGAACACCTTTCCCAAACAGGAACCTCTGTGTCTGTCTTTAAACCCACATCAAGGGGTCAAGCTGCCCAGGCTTAGCACATTCTGGGGTGCACGTGTATCACTCATGCTGTGTATTGCAGTATATGCATGTGTGTCTGCAGATGAACTCGCCTGCTGCACGTGTGTGCTGAGACTGGATGTCTTCCTCCATCGCTCTTCTGCCCATTTCCCAGAAACAAGGTCTCTCACTGAACCTGGGGATCCCCATGTTTTTGGTTATACTAACTGACCAGTGAGCCCCATCGATCCTCCTCTCTCTGCCCCCCTCAGCCCTGGGGTTACAGGCATGTGAACCCATGCCCAGCTGGAGATGGAACTCAGCAACAAAGGGCCGTGAGGGGGAGGACCCAAAGGTGTGCTCACATGGAAACCAGCAGTTTTTCAAGCCTGACTCTTCTATTCCCCAACTATGGGAGAGAGGTATTGTCAAGCTCTGAACCTCGGGTATCAGCTTCCCTAGCCTTTGCGTGAGGCTTGGCCCACAGGCTTTTGTCAAGATGAAATAAGATAAATCATGACGTGCTCACTACCCTGTACATCCCAAGGAGTCAACAAATGTCAGAAATACACATGTGTATGAATCCATCTAAAGCTGAGAAAATTGAGGGAAAAGTAATTATAACCTTCCAGAATATGAAGGGTTTTGAAAGATGATAACTGTTTTCCATACTCATAGAGGAGATCACCCCCCAAAAGGATTTAAACTAATAAGATGGTGGCGTTGGAGGCTGGAACACATTTTGAAGAGCTGGAAGGGGGACAGGCCATTACAAAAGGCTGTTATCTCTTTGGACACCTTTTAGCAGAGGCCTGCGTGAGGCAAGGGTTAGATTCCTTCTAGTGCTATGATGATAGGATTCTGTGAACACATAAGTTGATATTTGCCAATAAAAACTTCCTCCTGTGTGGCCCTTATTATCCAATAACGATTTCCTGCTCTATTTTGGCTGCCAACTGGATCTAAAATGTAATCAGTGTGTAGATTTGTAAGTCAGCGTGTGAGCTTGAGAAAGAAGGCTGGAGGCTCTGATCCCAGGCGGCGGTGTTCAAGCCAAGGTTTAAGGAGTCCTGGCTTTTAATCTCAGCTGGAGTTTTCTTTCAACCTTTTCCCCTCAAAAAGCCTCAGAAATGAGTGGCCAGGACTTTCTGCAAGCCCTTTCTTTTCTCCTAAGATTCTCCTAAATTCACTTGAGTCTGGGGAGAGTTTTATAATCCTGAACTTCCAGAGGGTCCCTCTAATCTAGGACACCTTTCCCAAACAGGAACCTCTGCGTCTGTCTTTAAACCTACATGAAGGGGGCCAGCTGCCCGGTCTTGGCACATTCTGGGGTGCATGTATATCACTCATGCAGTGTATTTCAGTACATGCATGCATGTCTGCAGATGAACTTGACTGCTGCACATGTGTGCTGAAACTGGATATCTTCCTCCATCGCTCTTCTGCCCATTTCCCAGAAACAAGGTCTCTCACTGAACCTGGGGATCCCCATGTTTTTGGTTATACTAACTGACCAGTGAGCCCCATCGATCCTCCTCTCTCTGCCCCCCTCAGCACTGGGGTTACAGGTATGTGAACCCATGCCCAGCTGGAGATGGAACTCAGGTCCTCACATTTGCATAGATAGTCCTACTGCATTCTGGGCAATCTCCCAGTCCTCAGATTTTTGTGCTCATTTGTGGCCTAGGCTAGCCTGAAACTCACCAAATCTCCCATGTAGCCCAAGCTAGTCTCAATGTTGAATAAACCACTGTCTCAGCCTCCCAAGAACTAGGGGCACAGGCACGCCATGCCTGATTCAGTCTTGGCATTTTGAAACACTCAAGTGAGGACAAGCTGCTCTGGCAGAGTCCAACCAGGTAGGTCAAGAACAATCCAGCTCAGGGACACCAGGTAGGCGACTTCCAGGAGCCAGCTGCTCTCTGGAGCTAATTTACCAAAGACCTAATCCTTCCCAGTTTGGATTCCCCCATCCCTAAAACACAGTTTGGCAGGCTGATGCAGCCTCCTGCACGGAGGAGCTTCTTGAATCATCTATTTCCTGCCATTGCTGAACCCCAATCCTAAATTTCCAGTACCTGTTAGCAATTGGCACACACTCCCCTCCCTGTTCAGATGCCCAGGCATAACCAATCCTGGAGCCCAACGGTGTGAGCATGCGTTCCTCACACTGAATTCTCCCACAGGTCCATGGTGTGAAGTGACACAGCATGGATTGAGGATACTGACATCATTCTAACCAGATGGGATAGACATTATTTGATGAAAATGTCCGCATCTTCCATATTCTCAAATCTTTCTGTGGGTAGTACACCAGGCCTATAATCCCAGCACTTGAGAGACGCAGGCAGAAAGATCAGGAATTTAAGGTACATTGTGAGTTTGAGATTAGTGTGGACTGGCTACAGGAGACTGTGTCTTAAAAGAATTTTTTTTTGGGGGGGGTGTTTTGAGGTAGGGTCTCACTCTAGCCCAGGCTAACCTGGAATTCAGTATGCAGTCTCAGGGTAGCCTCAAACTCACAGCGATCCTCCTACCTCTGCCTCCTAAGTGCTTAAAATAAATTTAAAAGACTTGTGTGTGCATGTGTGTATATGGTGTGTGTGTGGGGGTATGCACTCATGTGGTGTCTGTGCATGTGTGTATGTAGTGTATGTGTGTATATGTACATTTTCATGTGGTGTGAGAGTGCTTGTGTGTGTG